>CAJNDV010029446.1:114009-130500 GCA_905221635.1 Symbiodinium sp. CCMP2456 | reverse complement strand
AGGCCTGCCACTATTATTATCCTAAAACCACGAACTTATCCCTACTGTCCTCAAACCACCCCAACCCAGAAAAATAAAAAATGCTCGAAAGGCCCAGCGAGATTACATGGCGACGCCGACTGGCTATGTATGGTTTCAGCGCTTCGGAGGGTGTTGTTCGCTAGCTCCACGTCCTGCAACCCTAAACCCTAAACCCCTAAACCCTAAACCCTAAACCCGAACACTCAGCTCCGGATTCTGACCTGAACAGGATGGACGTGAGTGATGCGAAGCTCGGAGATTGGCCCGTGTGCTGCATGCATCCCAGCCTTAACAGCTAAGCGAAGCCAGCACAACTAAACCCCAAACCACATTCCCACATCCAGAGGTAGATGATGGAAGTTTCAGAACAAACGGAACCCGAGCTAGGGTTAGTTCTGGTGTTGAAGAACAAGGCTACATGGAATCTTAGACATTCCCTTGAGGGCTTTTTGACCTATACTGATATATCTGCCAATGGCTACAAACAGTGTGATCCAGTTCGGGACAACATAAGCTGCTGTAAGCCTAAGCCCACGCCAGCAACGTCGTGAACTTGGAACCCCAAGGTTCGAACTTGAACTGACTGCTCCTGAACCCGAGCTGCCTCATGCACGGTCGATCGGTGCGTAATGTCGCCTGGAGGCAATCATGGTGGTTAAGGTGGGGTTTCAGGATCCCACAAGAATTGAGGTAGGAATCGGTGACTGGCGAACATAGGCAACCACAGAGGTAGATCTAGTGAAAGAGGTCTGACAGGATCCCTTAACGAATCACGATTCAGGCTTTAAGCCTCGAGCTGAAGGTACGTAAGGGGTCCTCGTAAGCACAGGCCCTCCAAGAACTTGCTATAGAGCTATAGACTTGCATCAAACACCCTCCGACACCTCAACCTCCCTCAGAGGGGAAAGAACACCATTACCCTCGCCCCCCCCCCCCATGCACAAACTTTGTGATACTAGAAACATCACAGCCAAAAGTCTAGAGTTAAGACGCAGATCGAGACTGCAACACTTCTCCCCAGAACCTTAGCTCGACGAGAACAGATGGCACCCCTGATACTGCAATCCTAGACAGCACAAGCTGTGGAAGCACGGACGAGGACACGAAACGATAGTTACAATACGCGGAACAGCACCAGCCTATAAACAAAAATAGAAACATGTGTTTTGTATGTGTATATATACACATAAAACTACGTCATGCTATCGGATGATATCGGCAATGCCAGACGTCGCCTTGAACTTGAACCACACCGTCAATCCTCAGACAAGGGATCCGAAGATTTCAGGAACCAAGGATGAGGGTTGGGCCATTGGCAGTGGTCACAATGGTAGTTGCGACATGCTGACAAAGGGTGTTGCTGTTGTTATTGGTGATTGCCTCGTGGTGATATTGGGAACTGATGACCCATGCAGTATCAAACCCCTAACCAAAACTCACAGCAATGTAACGCACCAAACATGGTGAGAACTACAAGGAACCGTAACTCTCGTTCCTGCGGCTACGGCACAGCTCCTCGAAACTGCTAAAGCAAGCAAAAGCCGAAGCCCCAAACCACAAAACCGAACAATCAAATCCCAAAAGCTGAGCATCAAATAACAAAAACTTAACCCCATCGACCCTGAAACCCACAAGCCGAAACCCACTCCTCGCTGTTGTACCCTACATAGCTGCTAAAATCCTGGGTCCAAAACCCCCATACCCCAAATCACAAAGCCCAAACCGCAAACCTTACGCAGCAAAGAGCTGAACGCGCTAACAGCCCAAGCATCGGCTGCATTTCCTGAGCCCGAAGAGTGCTTTTGGCGTTGACGCGGTTGGGGTGGGAGGGCTTATATCGAATTATGTCGAGCTTATAGGATTAAGCTAGGATTTATAGTGGGATAGAACGATGTAATTCTTGTTTGGTTCAAGCTTCTCGGGCTTGCGAATCAGGACTTACGGTTTGGGGCTGTTGTGGTTTACAGCGCTTGGCAGGGACGGTCTTGGGGCTTGGGGGAGAAGGCATTCTGTCGGGTTAAAACGGGCTGAAACGGTAAACAAGACGACAAGGGCTTTCGGTTTGAGTTTCGGGTGTCGAGGGGTTTCAATACCCTGAAGGACCACCTATGAGCATCCGACGATACCGAACCCCAAGCCCCCTGAACCCTAAACCCTATGGCCCTATGAGCACCCTAAACCGAATAGAACCCGACACGTCGAAGGCCACCGGGCCACGTATTTGTCCACGGCGACGATGCGCGGCGCGGGCCCGGGGACTTTGCCCAGGCGTAGGGCCAGGACCTTTGCCATGTTGTTTTGGGGCTTGGAGTTACACGGTATACGGCGCTGAGCTATGAAACTATGTCGGATAAGTAGCGGATGATTGGGGTTTCGGCACTTGTAGACGGTATAGGACCAGATTCAACCGGACCAACATGAAACCTAAGATCATCGGCCACACAATTCTCGTATGAGATTTGTAGCAAAGATATATAGCAATCAAGGCCTCAACGTGATCAGAAAGGTCGTTGCACTTTATGTTTCCGAAACTCCCTACGCCTGAATAGTAATGCTGTTTTCAGTTGGGTGCAATACTTCCTTCGCTAGCCAGGCACGGGGTATTCGTGACTTCCTGTACTCCACGTAATACTCCACTCACTGGGGTTCGGTTTGGGCTTATCGACTCATTCCACCTATGGCGATCCTGCTAAGGATGCAAGGAATTGTGAGCGAGTAACCCACAGGAAGGGCGAACCCGAGCAACCTTGCAGAATGCGTAGTTAAGATTGTGGAACTGTTATAGAACCCTTACCAACAGGGTCCATCTACCCAAAAACCATATTATGGGTGGTCTTTTGGCACCTAATTCCATCGTGGTCGTATGTATGGACCCTCTGGTTTACAATCCCTTACAAAACCGAAAGTTGTTCATCTCGCACCTGGCTCCAGCCGCCTGGAGCCGCGCACAGGTCGGCGACATTGCGCACCTGTCTCCAAGGCATTCGGGTATAGAACGCTATCGGAGAACATCCCAACCTTGATTCATCAGTCGCATCCTTACCGTGTCAAATCTGATCTTAAGTTTCCATCTTTAAAAGGTTCGTGGCTCGACGAAGTTTTCCTCCCGCACTCTGGGTCCTGCGTTTGGCTCGCCCGGAGCGTCCAATATCCCTAAGCCCTAAATAAGCCTTAAAACCGTATGAAATGAGCCCAGAACCCAAACCCCTGAACCAAAACCCTAAACCTTAACCCTTTAACCCCATATCGGGTTAGAACCCTAAACCCTAAACCACCCTAAACCCTAAACTCTCCACCGTGCTTTTTTTTCGTCTCTGGGCTCGGCACCCCCGAGAGCAGGTCGATCTCGTCGTCGATCCTCGGATGCCGAAGTGCTCCCGGGCTCGTACGGGGCAGCTTTGGGTTTAGGGATCCTTTCAGGGTTCCGTAATATAAAGGGGTCTATAAGGGAGGGTCACTATTCGGAGTTCGGCAAGGGGTCCGAAATAATTAGAAATGGGCTTCGGGGCATGTTGTACTCTAAACATAGAGGGACCATAGGTGGAGTAAGCCTGGGGATTGTGAGGGTTTCTCTTGATGGTTTAGGGGACTCTCGAAGCCGAGCTACATATGAGCATGTGATGTATGAATGAATGATGGCTTCTCTACGATATCGTGCAGGGATAGTAGCTCGAAGGCCAGAACGTAGGTGGTGTCCTAAATTCCATGCTTCCCTACAAGACAGATAGCCCAGTTGACAACAAAGCACAGATCATTCGCAAGCACTATGCCCACTATGCCGCGACAGCTATCGTCACAGTAGTACTATGACTCGCAGCTGGCTTCTTGTGAGTCGCGGCGATTGCCAACCTCAACCGCTGAACTCCTTGAACCTTGAAACCCCAACTGCCCTAACTGCCCAATCACGCACCCATTCGTTCCAGGTGCCAGTCCTGAAGGCAAACCCCCCAACTCCCAGAACGTAACCCACGCACGAAACCATGAAATTATTGTCACATCTATATAGCATGCCCACTCCTCTTCCCAGCTAGTTTTCGTAGGCCCTAAACGCAAAACCCCATCCGATGCATGTGCAGGGCTCTGCATCAGCTTGAAAGCCGATCGCGCACGGAAGCCCTCCTGAGAAGCTGTGTTTTTTTTCCTCTCTCTCTCTCTATATATATCTCTCTCGCTCTCTCTCTCCTCTCATCACAAGGTCCAGGATTCCGGGAAGTCGATCTGGGGTCCAAGACCCCCCAATGTGGTCTTATGGCACTTATGTATGGTATAGTGGTAAGTACTCAAGCTACGCCAGAACTTCGCCACGACGGGTACATCGTGGGGTGTTTTGCCGCGGCCTACCTTCTGGATTGGCTCTTGTCCACGCGGGTCGACGGGTGAACTCTAAGGGCTTTAGGACTTTAGGGCCTTCATCTGTCGGCTCACACGGAGGGCTACTTGGCATCATTACCAAGACTGCTTTATGTTAAACATGTTGAGGGCTACTGGTTAACCTTCTCAGTTTCTCGAAGAGTCCGAAATTTCACAAGTCCTTGACTCCAGTCTTCCTTCGGGCCTTTGAGGCTGTCCCCATTGGATCGCCCTGACTCCACCTTCGCTCGTCTTTGACGCTCCAGAAGCATCCCCTGGAGCTCCTTCTTCGCTTCCCGGTAGTAAACATCGCGCTTGTCCTTCGTCCGGTGCCGATGTGCTTGTATAGAGGAATTCGTGAGAAAGCGGCGCACAAAATCTTCTGTAGTTTTAGGACATCCAAGTCACGGCTGCTCTAGGTCAAAGAACAGAACTTCTGTTTATAAGCTGCCATATGCACCCTACTCGGCTTTGCTAGAAACTAGCTGCAGAGCAACTGCGCCCTGAACCTTGTCATGCCAGGGACATAGGGCTGAAGCTTACCTGCCCCGGCTGTCGGACCTGTCCACGAGCGATCAAACCTTTAGAAGGCTCAGCAGCTACAACTCGCGCAGCGATACCAACTCCCGAACCCCGAAGTGTCCGACTCCTACATCCTCAAAGCTATCTCAAACCTTACGCCTTACACTGAAATCCCTAATTAAACCCCGAACCCTAGAAACCTCCCTTCCATCCCACCTTGGAGAGGCGCCCCATGGTCAAAGGACAGCGTGCGCCATGGGAGAAAAGGTCTGGAAAGCCGGACCCAGAGACTCCAATATCCTTTAATTCAGGGATACACCTTAAATCATATTAGGGATCCTGTTATAATTTAAGGATTGGAGTCTCGTACCAAAGTCAGAGTTTTGGGGTCTCGTAGTCCCTACCGGCTGAGTCCTAGAGAATCGTGAAGTCGATTGCCTTAAGTATACCTTGCGCCCTCAGGCGTGGGCTACGTAGAGCTAAGGGTAGAAACTTCAGAAGGTCTTGGCATTCCAGCTTCGAAGCTTCAGAGCGCAGAAGCCAAGTGTGATACAATGGGCTCAGGGCCATCCACGCCGGGTCGAAGATCGAAGTGGCAGTGGGAGAACTTCCTGGTAGAACTGGTTGCACCGGTTAGAACGTGGTGGTAGCAGTCGTGGTCATAGAACAGAAGCCCAGCAGAATAGCTGCAGCAGTGGCTGCACACATGTTGTACCTCTCAAAATGAAGGTCCCCTTTCGGACTCCACTAGAAGACGACTTCAGCCTTGTAAAAACCGTTGGCCACGGAAAAAAATCTCAAACCCCAACATACATGGAGCTCAGGCCGGCGTTGTCGGGCTCCTACTTCAAGGCAAAGAGGTCTGCATCCGTCAGACACTCTGATTGCTAAGACTCCTTCCAAGCAGCCTAACAGCAGGTAAAATTTATCGTCTTCGAACTAGGGAATGGAGTTCTACAGGCTTTCGGGTTTCTGGGACGGTAGGGTTCTGATCTCATCGGTTTGAAACACTAGGGGCCCTTAGGGGTACTTAGCCTGATTGGGTGGTGCAGTGCTTTGGCTTCTGGCACTTTCCTCTTTCAAGACCCCAGACCTTAAAGAGGACATGTATGAAGTGCTTTAAGGCTCACCCATCATGGCTTTCTCCCACAGAGAGCGGGAGCCAACTAATAATAAATCAATACGACTATGTCAGAACCAAATAGGAACACTGCGATTGCAATTTAGATGATGGCAACTTGCGGCTACGGGCTATAATTAGCATACAGGAGGCAAAGTAGAAGTAGAACGCGCAAAACCCCAAACCCTGTGATGTATGAGATTACAAACTTCGATACACTCCGCCTCCGATCTACCACCGCCGACGAACAACATCCCCTCCCTCATAGGTTGAGCCGACACCCGATGCACGCCAGGACGCAGTACATGACCAGAAGTTACAAGTAGAAGACCGGAGTCCACTTCCCCTCCGTTGCTCGAACGACAACGGCCAACAAGAGAGCAGCGCTTAGCACAACCTCTTCTCTCATCTGCCGAGTAACACCCAATAGTAAGCGCCTAAACTTACAAGCCTCAGGCTTTCGGAGCCTTTCCTAAACCCTGAAGCCTTGAACCTTAAGATTCGACGTAGGATCCTCGCAGCTCAATGCCCCTCATCTCATCTTTCTGCACACGCTCGCACGGGGTAGAGACCACGCAATGTCTCGTCTGCGCGTCTCAGGGACGTTGTGGCCTCCCGCTTAGAGTATGGTTTCAGGATGTTTCCGTGATTCTGAGGAGCTCCAGGCCCCAGCAGGAATCAGATCAAAACAAACATTCATCATCTTCGTCAGCATACCTTTTCGTCTCCCTCTAAACGGCCTATCAACATACCATCAAGGGCATTTTCTGACTCCCTTGCATTTGCGGAATCTGCTATGGTTTCTGAAGCAATTCTACATGCACAGCATTCGACCGGAGTGGCCGTTGTCCTTGGCCAACAAACACCTATTCGCACGAACTATCGCAGCACTGTTTTAGAACGGTGGTGACCACGACATGTGCCCGGTTACTGCGGACGGGAAGCCAGTCGCACCAAAGGCTAAAGGCACGCTTACTTACCTTTATCAGGTTCGTGTCCCAATATTAAGCCAGAGAACAGTTCTATTATCACGAAACCGGGCTTCCAGACTGGAACCGAGCCAATCTCCACCGCGGCGCTCGTTTGCTGCCCGCCCGTCTCATGCCTGGCCATGCATACACGCATTACAACTCTCTCTCTCTCTCTCTCTCACTGCCTGCGCACACTCTCTGTGTATATGAATATATGTATATATATATATATATATGGATATGGATATATGTAGCTATGTGTGTGTGCAAGGTTGACAAACGAATAATGCAGTTCTTAAATAAGAACCTACTTTTTTTCAGGTTGTGGGGTCTCTAGGTAAGCGGATACAAGAACTACAGACACAATGATATAACGACGTAAATCAAACAAATATCCACAACGATATAGTAACAGCTGCTTCAACTTGTAAAACGAATGACGAAGTGTATCTGTAGCATATATTCGCCTACACGAAAATCTAACACATGCACACGTATATGTATATATATATATGTACATACATACATACCTACATACAGTTACATACATACATACCTATATATATATATGTATGTACACATGATTTATAGACATGGAAGCGGCCATGCTCATCGTGTGGCTTGGTTGAGCACCCTTGCACCTTTGAGCGACCGAGATACAGCAGACAAGATGCTGCAGCTTGTTTTCCTCACCTCGGGCACTCCGAAGGTCTCGCTGTAAGCTGGGCGGCGGCTTGGGCTACTGCTTCCGCTTGAACAGCGCAGCACCGGAAACTCCGTCGTTCAACTCGCTAACGCTGTTCTTGACATCGTTGTAACCTGTCTGGACGTCGGGTTCAAGTTCTTTCGGCTTCTTGATGACATAGCAGCTTTGTCTGAGCCGAGCCAGGACACTGAGTCAATGCCATCCTCCGAGAGCTTCTTGTTGCAGTCGCTGACGCCGGTCTCCTTCAGGGCCTCTGCATGTCCCTTGAGCCTTGAGTGTCGAGCCGAGGCGAGGAACTGCCATCCTTCTTCCTTCTTCTCGCAAAGCTCAAGGAATCTCTTGTACGACGCTGGATTCTTGCAGCTTCGAAAGCCAGTGGCAATGTTGCATTGAGGAGGCTGGTGCACCGAAACGGCCTGAAGCAAGGATGGACCTTTCTGAAGCTCTGTGTCCTCCAGATCCTGGCCCACTCGGACTGCATCTTGCGAGGTCTGGGGCGCTGGGTCGATGTGCTCCTTCTCCAAGTCCTCGAGCACGGCGCGGGGCTGAACGCTGTTGCAGAGGCGTTCCCGGCTGGAGCCCTTCAGGATAATGCCCTCGGCACAGCACCGCGCATTCCAGTCTCTCTGCTCGGACGCATCCATAAAGGGCCACAGCTGACACTGCTGCTCATCCCAGCCGCACTCCTCCGCGCAACAGGTCAGGACTTCGGCCTCGACCTTTCGCACCACGCTCCGCGCACACAGCTCCGGTACACTCATGGAGCCAATTTTTCCGAAGGATGATGGGATAACAAGCGTTGCCTGCACCAGGGTGGGGGCCAAGGCTCCAGACATCATTCTAGACATCGCTCGATCAAAGTATCCGTGATTGTTCTGCAGCTCATCTCTCATTCGGCCCAGGAGATCATGGCACTCGTCGGTGCAGACGTTCTTCAGAAGCTGCTTCCAGCTGTCTCTGGTCTGCTCCTTTCTGTCCAGAACCGTGTAGAGTCGAGTGTTGCTTTCGGGCTGCGGATCTTGCACCGGATGTTCTGGATGCAAGAGCTCCTCGTCGGCCAACTCTGGCGACAGTTGCCCATCCAAGGCCGTCTGGCAGATCTTCTGGGCTTCCTCGTGGCCTAAAGCTTTTTTGACTTTAGCCTCAAGCTGGTTCTCCAAATAATTCCCGTCGGTCGTCTCGGGGAGCTCCTTCTTAGCCAAGTCGTAGAGTCCCGCACAAAACTTCAAGGCATGATTCTGGATGTGACTGTAAGCATTGCGCTGCTTGAGTTGCTGCTGGAGCTGCTTCCTCCGGACCCGCACTTCGAAGGACTGCAAACTCCGTGGAAGCACTGGAAGACACCAGCCTCGGCTTTGTGAAACAACGGCTCCGGGGAAGACTCAAATTCGACCCACTCGGGCCCGGGCATTCTTTTGGGTCGTCAACTTGAGCTGGCAAGAACTTCAAAGGTTCAGCCGAAATATCAGCTGGTAAGTATAGCTCTTCGATTTTTTTGCCACAGCCAGCTCCAAAGAGCTGATGAGTGGGGCACACACACGTTGAGGAACGCCAGGAGGCTCTGCGAGCACTTTGGACTCCTCAGGTTCCATATTCCGGGGGCTTAGAAAGATTCGGAAAGCCAAACATCTTGTGACATGCTCTGCTAAACATCCCAAACCCGAATTACATGACGATATGTGTGTAAGTATGTTCATGTACATAAATACACGCATACACACTTGTCACACGTATAGGAAACATACCGTCATAAGCACCGCCACTAACCGCTACTTGGTCACACCTTTGTACCTAGCGTCTCACATGAATAGGTAATGGGCTCATAAGAGGCAGGGGCGCCCTCCTTCCGAAAACCCTATCGCTCCTACCAGCTCTCCAAGCCAAGGACTCGAGCCCTGGAGTTGAAATCTTACATAACCCTTACCTGTAACCAAAGATCCCGAACTGAGGAAGTGTACTACAGCCAACAAACTTACGTTCAGAGTCCAGTCCTGCTAAGCTCGAAGCACTATAAACCTACTTCGTAATTTGCAAGAAGTATATGGCGCAATGTCTTTCCGAAAACCTAATTACGAGCTGTATCCGCAAGCCTCAGCTACTAGCATTCAGTGCACCCAAGCCCTGATCGTATAATTCAGGCGTGCCAAACACCCAACTAAACATCCCTAACCCGAGAACATCAGGAACCGTATCACTTTAAAAGTACACGTCCTCCACAAGAAGCTGGGGAGAACGGCCACCAGCTTTCAAGGTCTGATGACCGCGTCCCCGACACCCGGAAGAGAGTGCACACGAAGGTCCTTGGACGAGGCACATCTCGCCCATGTTCTGTTTGGTCCTTTCTGGCAGAATACCTCTTTTTCTCGCTGCAAGGCTCAATGCTCTTGGGTTTGATGCAGCAAATTCAATGCCAAGCACCCGAATCCCCTCTGCCACTTTCAGGCCAGGCTTCAAAGCTTTAGCAACCAACACGGGCATCGGGGTGAGGCACGGCAGCGGCGGCCGCGCAACAGCGCCACATCAGGCTGACACATGAGATCTTTTGTGTGTCTGAGCCGGTACGACACCCATAGCTAGCATAACAGCAACATGGTATATCTGATGCAGCAACGCTTCGGCTCCTACATCTCCTCCCCGCTACTGACAACAAGCCTAGCTAAGTGGCGCTTGATTCCTCTATGCAGAGGGAGGTCCCGCCCCCAAATCCGGTCTCCCAAACCCAGAACACAGGACACTGAAAGAATCGAATACCTTGTCGACGGTCACAAGAAGTGTGGTTTATGGGGTTCAAGATGTTACCAACAAGATCAGGGTACAAACCTCCCTCGTAGTTAAGCGTACCTGGATTTCTTTGCATGAACAGAGCCACCAGGACCCCCGCCTGCTTCCAGTATGAGACACTATAGTGCAGGCCAGAACGATTGTGCCTGGTTTCGGGGCTTGAAGAGCATAACGAAGTCTGACTAGAGAATTGCCAAGAAGACCTTCTGAGACTTTTTGAAAGCCTGCTGGTTTTCAAGGTTCTTTAAGGCGGGCATATACGATTTCAACAACGACAGCCCCCTAGTCAAAAAGACACCTCGGAGAGCACCGGTTCTCTGCTTGGCAGTGAGGTGTTGAAACACTGGATGCCGGTACGCTTCAGCTCTATGCCAAAATGTGAGTTCGATGTTAAATGACGACCCTGAGCCTGATAAACCCGGGAAATACGAACTCTGGTCATTCGGGAATCGGTCGAATGTTTGCACTCTCCGGGTTTTCCGTCTAGGCTAAGTGGCTTGGGTCTAGTGCCCAGATGATTGAATCCTCACGTCCGGTCATTGCAGACTTGGCGTCTTGAGCTTCGCTTTTCACAGTAACTCTCTGAAGCCTTTCCTCCGGCACGAACACAACCCTCTCTTGGAGAAGTACTTCTCGGGTGTCAAGTGGGTTTGTCAACTGCTTCTATTCGGATTGCTCCAGCAACGGCTATGGGGAACATACGGGCATCTTGTTGTCCACACGCTGTTGTCTGCGAGCTTCTATGGGATACGAAGCTGGGTAGTGACTGAATCCACCAATGCCTTGATAAAAGCTCTTATGAGCTACACAGTTTCAGATGCTGGGCCCACATGAGTGTGTTCTTGAGCGCATTCCTGTATGGTAGTTCCAAATTCAATCAACACCGTGACACCTTGCAGACCTTTTGATCAAGCTGCTTTAAGAAGTCGCACAGTAGCCCAATCTGCGCTCATAGCTTCAGTGCGTGGCGGACAGCTTGAAGAAATGAAGTGGGTACTGCCCATGTTTTGACATGACGTGCGTCATGCGTGTGATCTTGAGTTTACACTGGTGTGCGTCTTCCCGGACTCCTTCTGAGTTGAGTCTTCGGTGCATGCTGTCACTTGGGAAACGTTCCACGATTTGCAGCTGAAGCGGTTCAGCTTGTTTTCTTGTTCTTGACAGGGCTTTCGTGGGCTGTCAGAACCTGCTGCTTTGCTTGACTTTGTTTTGTGCAGCACTTTGTAATCCAGTTGCTAGGGTGGCAACCTGGCCGGATACAGCTGCGCAACACTCACCGTATTTTTCCATAT
Organism: Symbiodinium sp. CCMP2456; assembly: GCA_905221635.1. NCBI lineage: Eukaryota > Dinophyceae > Suessiales > Symbiodiniaceae > Symbiodinium > Symbiodinium sp. CCMP2456. Next base: position 118,737 of record CAJNDV010029446.1, on the reverse strand, counting down.
GGGTGGTTGTCAAAATTATGGTCCCATTTTGGGTCCGATTATAATACGGCACCTATTATTTAGGGTACCCCAAAGGGACCATAATTTTGACAACTCCCCCTATTCCTCAAAGAAACGACCTCGTGGACGCAGATCTTCCACACGCAGCCTTCCCAAGAAGATCCGGCGCTATTTCCGGCGCCACGTTGTTCCGTTCCTTACGCACCTGCTCTTGAGCAGTGTTCGGGCTTTGGTGCCACATTTTCTTTCCTACATGAGACAAAGATGTCCGTGGTGGTTGATATTGATGCATGTAGATGCCCGTGTGTCCCTTCCTGCTAGACTTGCTCCACCTTCGCTGCCGTCTTGCATGTCCCGTACGCTTCCGGCCACCTTCCAGGTGGATACCACTTCTTGGGGCAGTCTGCCCGAGCATCGCATGTTACATTTCTTGTTCGATGCCCTTCGCATGCGGGCTTGCGGGCTCAACATCCCCAAGGAACGGATTGAAGCTTGGAAGTGGTTGCTTCTCAAGTGCAGACCGCCTTCAGGCCTAGGTGGGATGTGTTTCTCCTTGGGTGTCAGGGTTGTTCTAGGCTCAGGTTCTTTAGATACTTTCCTTGCTGCCTTTTTCCCTTGTCAGCTGTAGGGTATGTAGCTGTAGTGGCTCTTGGCTGCTTCGCTGCCGAGTTCGCTGATGAAGGGGCGCGGCAAGTTTGATGACCGCTCGTGGTCCAGCTCCTCGAGCTACGGTGGATGGAAAGGGAAAGGCTATGGTAAAGGCAAGCGACCCTACTACAGGCCTGCCCCATACCAGCGCAAGGGGCAAGCGCAATCCCTAGGGGATACTGTTGCAAACTCGTTCCAGTGTGCCATGGGGGCAACTGTGGAGCACATGATCAGTGAGGGTTTTCTTTCTTGACAAATAGACGTTGCAGCCACGGTGTAGCCGAACTTGTGCCGCAACAGCCAAGGCCTACGGAGACCACACCACCTGCAGGGGCAGGGCGTACTCTTGCAAAGGCAGTCGTCAGCATCTTTGGCAAAGGTACTGGTTCAGACACATCTGCAGAGCCTCAAGTGCCTGATCCTGTTTGTCCACACACGTCGTCAAGGCTCCAGGAGCAGAACCGTGTGCTTCAACAAGCTCTTGAGCAACAAACGAAGACGCTTGCTTTGGTAACCGAACTTGCCAAGACTAGTTACCGTGCTGATAGAGAGGCTCATGAGGCAACGATGCCGGTTGACCTGGAGGCAGACGCCTCGCAGGCAGCACAGATGAAAGCCATGCAAGCCCAATTCGATCACATCACAACGAGGGCAAGTTTACCAAGCCTTCTCCAAGCCCCAGTGCCGCTACTAAGCAGCTGGACCATTCGACCTTTTTTTCGCGGCCAGCGCGGGGTAACAACTGACTATCTTCAGACGCGAGGCCCACCCTGTTAGCAGTTTTCACTGCTGTCGGTGAGGGTCTGATTGCTGCAGTCTTCACGGCAGTCAAGTGGGTTTGCCAACTGCTTCTATTCGGACTGCTCCTACGACGGCTATGGGGAACATACGGGCATCTTGTTGTCCACACGCTGTTGTCTGCGAGCTTCTATGGGATACGAAGCTGGGTAGTGACTGAATCCACCAATGCCTTGATGAAAGCTCTTATGAGTTACACAGTTTCAGACGCTGGGCCCACATGAGTGTGTTCTTGAGCGCATTCCTGTATGGTAGTTCCGAATTCAATCAACATCGTGACACCCTTTTGATCAAGCTGCTTCGAAAGAACTTCGCACAGTAACCCACTCCCCGCTCATAGCTTCAGTGCGTGGCGGACAGCTTGAAGAAATGATGTGGGTACTGCCCATGTTTTGACATGACATGCATCATGCGTGTGATCTTGAGAAGTACCTCTCGCAATGGCGCTTGCAAAGGAAGTTCTGCGAACCCATGGCTTCGGATACATCTAGAGCTAATATAAACAAAGTACAGGGGCCAGAATAATCAGAACAAGGTTTTCGGGTTTCGGCGTACTATAACAGAGTTATGGTGGGATATCCTAAGGAAGAGCTAAATAGCATGACGTCCAACGCTGCATTCCCTTCGGCCCCCAGCCCTGACCCTCCACCTCCCAAAAAACCGCAACTCGACACCAAGCCGAAATCCGAAACTTGAAGCCAGAAGCCAGGAGTCTCCAGCCTGAAGCAGAAGCCTACTCGTGTGGAGAACTTGGCCCTACCGGGTTGACCCTCGCTCCCAGGGGACGCTTGGGCGGTCTTTTGTCTTAGGTAGGGCATAGAAGGGCCTTACTGGCTCCTTCAATTTAAGGGTGCTAATGATTTCTGAGGGCGGAAAAATGTGTGACACTAACACGGCAACGCTGCCAGCGCTTGAGTACTTGCTTCGAGGTATCGGTATCGGTGAGCAACATGTCCGGGAATGTGCATGGCAGGAGTTTGCAATGCTGAGGGATGCTGCAGGACTGTTTCGCCTTTCTGCTCCCGGGTGTTTGACAGGCTACAAAATAGACATCTTGATGTCGACAGAGTGCCGTAAAGTGGCTCAAGAAATCTCCAGTCCGCAGAACCTCGCACCCACCAGACTCAATTTCAGTCAAGCCAAGGACTCCTAGATCGCAGAGACCCTAAAAGGATCCGGGGTTGCTGCAAAAAGCCCCCGGTGACCACCTGAAGCTTTTCGTACCTCACGATGCGCTAACCCGCACAATCCGTGCACTCTAGACTCTAAGCCCTCTACAAACAATCATTGTTGAACCATAAAAGTCAGCAATTCGGGTCCTATTCGGGCCTCTGATCTGGAATGGTGGGAGTGCCTTGCGATGCGGCGAAGGCGGCACCATCGACCTGGCTTTTGAAAAAGTTTTGTCTGAGATCTTGCTTTCATGTGGGTGTCAGGGCGCCTCACAAAGCCTTCAAGCAGGGGAGCCATCAGAGTAAACACTATATCACAGTCGTACATAAGCAACCGCACCAAATGCTTGTAGGATGATCATAGTGGTCATGATACGCACAAGGCTAGCAAGAATGAAGATCAAAGCAATGAAGACGCCCTGCAACAAACCCATGCAGCACCCAGGAGGCTCGAACCGGGCACATGTCACTCACGCCACCACATACCGAAAGCTCTCAGCGCGGAGAATGCTGGAACCCATCGACTAGTTTGGGCTTGGCGCTGCATGTTATAGACCGATTTCAGAACAGGCCGCTCAACGTTCGAGCCCTATAATATCCCTAAGCCACGCAACCCCCAACCCGTCACACTCACTTCAAAACCCCTGAGATCAGCCTGAGAGCCCAAAGGCTTCAATATGTTTCAACTAGTTGTTCTAATTTTGCAAACAGAGGTGCCGATGACAAACTGACCAAGATATATTGCCTAGCAAATCGGTACAAGTACAGTACCCCAATGCCAAACACCTAGACTGTAAACCTTCGAGAACCTACAGAGTATGCAGAGTATGCATAGCTTTGGGGCCTCTGGAATGGCGCACTCGGCGTGGCTACACCATCCAGGTCGTAGAAGACCTGACTGTCCCAAAGAACAAGATTGCTGCACGGGCGTTTGATTTCGTCCGAGGATGCACACGTGCATGACTTTCCTGAGCAACTCAAGATCTGACAAGACTTCCGCGCGCTTTCAGCTCTCGCCGTTCCTCGGACCTTTCGACTCTGCAATGCCCGTCGTTACTGGGCTGTGCCGATGCTACAAATGCGGAAGAGCGGCGCCTTCCGGCTGGAGCATGAGTTGCTACTTCCGCTTCCTTTCAAGCGTGTGCTGCAACGTGAAAGTCCGAGGAGGTAGCGCCAAACGTGACTATCAAAACGTGGCAAAACTTTCCACAGCTTTTTTTATGGGCACCCAAGCACCCTTCCAGATCTCAACGTTCCTCGGGCCCTGCGACGCCCTCTGTTGCTAGGCTGCAGCAGATACCCATGCCACATGCCCGTGCGCTTTCCGGCACGTACGCAGAGTCCCTACTACTGCTCGAAATTCACACGTGTGGTGTAAAGTGAAGGTCCGAGGACGTAGTTGCACGCTTCATTCTCGCTCATTGGACAATCAAAGCAGACTTTCCAAGCATGCGGGCGCCCAAGCACCCTTCCAGCTCTCGCCGTTCCCCAGACCCCCGGACTTTGCAATGCACTTACCCAATAGACCAGCTAAGTCAAAAAAGTGGGAAATATCTAAAACGTAAAATTTTAGATTTGCTTCATTTAAGCTTTCCCTTCATATCTAAAATGAGGGCGTAGAAAATATCGAAAACGTGTGGCGCAAAGCTAAAATTCCGAAGCCAAAATTTCACCACGAATCTAATTCAAACCAAAACTGCTAAGGGAAGTTTGGCGGAAGTTTCCCCTAAACTGCTTCTCAAACTGCTTACAAACTGCCGCACTCTGGTTAGCAGTTTAAGGGCTCCAAAAACAAAACTGCTACTAAACTGCTCTTCGCTTTGGTGGTGTTTTTGGAGACAATACAAACACACACGGACACACACACACACACACACTCACACACACACACAACACACCAAAAAAAACTATAGAGATTTGCAGCAAAATACATGGTCAACACACCGAAAACACGTTAGCAGTTTCGGCCGGCCACCGAAGCAGTTTAGAAGCAGTTTCATTAGCAGTTTTGCTTTCGCGATTTAGATTCGGAGGCAAATTTTGGATATGAATCTATCTTGTGTTTTCACTTTGCGAGGAAATGCTTTTAGATATGAATCTAACGCAAAAA
>CAJNDV010029446.1:43135-97370 GCA_905221635.1 Symbiodinium sp. CCMP2456 | reverse complement strand
CTACTACTACTACTAAGTACTACTAGATACTACTACGACGGCTGCCGCTGGCCACGCGGCGCAATACTTTCGGAGGCTGCTGGCCGTCCGTGGGTTCTGTGGTGGTTCAGGCGGAAGATGCACGACTTCGGAACCTGAGCCCTGAGTGCCTGCTGCCTCCACAACGACAAGCGAGAGGCAGGCCTGCAGACTCAAAGCGGCATCTATCGGCAAGTCGTGGAATGGAGGCTGCCATGTTGCCGACGTGCTCCTGCTGAGTGAGCAGTGAGCGAAGGAATTTCGAAAAGGCCTAGCCTAGCTAAAGGGCGTCGGGTTTAGTGTGTAGCGCAGGCTTTCGGGCAGGGTCTGTCAGGCTTCCAGGATTCCACGTACGTGAAGTTTGCGAGCACAAATCCCTGCTACAAAGCCGCCCGTTCAAGTCTTGCCATCTGCAAACTGTGAATTTAGCTTGCAGGCACGTCCGAGAAGACAATCAATGTCACGTGCGTTGATGGGCCAGGCGCTTATGGGTTGCTTCTGATGCAGGGCAACAATGACAATCCAAGCACAGACACACATGTATAGACATATATAAATGTATATAGATATATATATATATACATGTAACTATACATACAGATGATATATATATATATAATTATACACACAGGTACAGCATAATGACTACAATAATTCACTAATACATGCGTACAAGCTCTCGACATACGCGTCCTGGGAGCCGGAGACATCGGAGACCATGGGTGCAAAGACCAAGGAGGTCATGTTGACGAGCAGGGTGATGTTCGCTGAGAAGTCAATGTCCGGCACGTACCACAAGCGATTCCGCAACTGGTACTGGAGCCGGCGCTCCTCCCGAAAAACGGTCCCTGCCAGCTCCGGGTACTTGGCCTCGCTGAAATTGCCGGAGAGGCTCAGGGAGATGGCCTCGCCCACACGGAGGATGTGAATGACGTAGGTGGTGTTGACCTGGGTTCTTGTTTCATAAGGAACTGAATTTCAGCTACCATAATAAGGAAACTCGACTATTCACTATAGATCCCTATTATGGGAACTTGAGTTGTAAATCCTTGTTTAACAAGAACGCAGTGACGTAGTCGCCAACCGCCAGGAGCGAGAGGCGGGAGTAGAGGGGGCCGCTAGGAAGCGAGAGCTGCTGTTCACCCGAGGCGTTTAGGAAAAACGATCCATGCTCCTTGAGCTGGTTTAGGGCTTAGGGGCTAGGGTTTTAGCTTAGGGTTTAGGGGGGTTATAGGGTTTAGAGTTTAGGGCTTCTGGAGCTGGTTTAGGGCTTAGGGGTTTGCGGTGAGGGGTTAAGGTTTAGGGTTTAGGGTTTCGGGAGCTCAGGAAGCAGTTCTCTACTCATGATGGAAGGAACCAGGTATAGGATATTTTGGCACGTGGTTTTGACACACACACACACGCGCACACACGGTTCACCTTACAGGAAGCAGCTCAGAAGAAACCATCATCTTGGCATGTTACTGCACTACCGCTATACTCATACGGCCCATGGGAATGTGATCCTCTGTGCAAACTGAAGCCGTTGCTGCTGTCCTGGTCGTCCTTGGTGACGAAGGGATGTACCAGCTTGATCTCCGCACCGCGGGTGAACTCACCGAGGTGCAAGTCCACGGTAAAGGAATCGGCGTTCTGGTCCAGCAGCAGCGTGTTGTGGAAGGCGGAGCTGCCCGAAGGATAGATCAGCTTCCCTCTCGTGAGGCCATAGTCTACGAGTTCCCCTCGCAATTGCAAGACGTCCAGCGTGACGCGGGCCACGAGCATCAAGGCTATGACAACGACAGCGGTTGTCACGTGCCGAAGCACGGACAGGCTTTGGGCTCTCTTTCTGGAGAGACTTGCGGGAGGCTCGGAAGTGCTCTGCATCGCTTCCAATGTGGCCGTGTACACCTCTTGGCTCGCCAGCTGTGGTTCCCGCCACTTCCGTCGCACAGCACAACTGTCGTACATGGCCTTCCCATGCATCGCCAGGCCAAGCAGGAAGCACAGCTCAGACACAAACTGCTGGCGAGAATCGCCGGAACCAGCTGCGAGCTTGGCGATAACGATAGTCAGTATGGCAGCCTGGAGCGCCACGAAAATCCCGAGAGACGTCAGGTGTGTTGCAGGCAGTTGCAGCAGGTGGCGCTTCTTCTGCAGGACCTGATCATACTGCACGGCGAGCGCACATGTCTGGTAGCGCTCCAGCATTACCAAAAGGTGCGTAGCCAGCGTCCCAAAAATCAGAAGCATCATAGCACGGAAGGAATACATCGACGTGAAGAACTCGACCAAAATCCACTGAGACGACACGTGCACTGACAGCATCACTAGGCTACTTCTGAGAAGCACGGGCAGTGAAGGCAACAACTCCGGATGCGTCGAAAAAACCGCATTTGGCTTGTCCTCGGCCGTCACCACTCGTGGCATAGCTTCGCCTTCCTGTTCAGGGCGCGGCGACATGGTTGACAAACAGCGAAGGACGATAGAAAGATCTGGCAAAGACAGCAAAGGAAGCATCGAGTGAACGGCAACCAGCGAAAGTTCGACCGAGTATGATCACGGTATGGAAGCACATGTGCATATGCACATATGTGCATATATATATATACATATATATATATATGCATGTATATATACATATATAGATATGTACGTATACATACACATACACACATGCACCTTTGATTACGTACGTACTTACTTACTTAATTCAGAAATTCATGTTCATGTCTGTATTCAGTTTTACGTGATATGATATATAGCTACATTAATATGTTTGTGTAGATAGTTATATAGACAGATACATCGGTAGGTAGATAGATAGACACTACTGTTTTCAGGCCTTGGCAAGGAGTAGCCAGCCAGCAGGCGCTTCCATCCGTCCCCAAAGCTTCTCCTTGGGCTTGCCCAGCAGCGTCCAAAAGGCGTCCGCCACGTCGCCTCCCAAAGCCAAGGATACCAGGGACAGCGACACTTTCCCCTTCCTCGGATGCCCAGTGCGTAATGATTGCCTTTACTTTTGACGAGGATGATTGTTATTCGGGTTCGGCTCCTGCTGATCACATCCGTCTGTCTGACAGTTGCACTCCGGTTTTGATTCACGACTGTTCTTGCTCTTCATGAGGGTCATGGTGAATGCCAGGCATATGTGTTCTTCTTTATGTTTGGGTCTGAGTCTCTGCACTTCCTTCACGACCACGCGGCTTCCAGCATCCAGTGGATCGGCCTGAGCCTTCTCGCCACTTTCCTGATACCTTGATTCAGGGTTTCGGCACTCACGCTCGGACACTCCAGGCGGCATGTGGTTCGAGCTCTGCTTGAGTGAAACTTCATTGCGAGTCAAGCCTGACACAACACTACCATAGATTCAGGGGCTAGAGGGCTCGGGCGTGCGCTCTTGCAACTCGGACAGAGGCAGACGAGGTCTCTCGCTTGGCAGTGGGACAAGAAGAGGGTCACGGTTTAGGGAGTCGTATGGCGTAGTAGGCATGATGGAACCGGGCTGAAGCTGGTGAAGAAACTGGTGCAAAGACCACTGCCGGGAACACTCCTTTATGGGGATGTTGAGGCTTCTTGTCAAGTTTTTGAGGCAGAGACTACGTAGTGTGAATCAAGTTGAATCTGGCGGGATAACAAGTAACCTCACCAACAGCATGCGATCCGGTGGTTAATCGAAACATGCTTGCATGGACTCATCGACACAATCGCGCAACCAGTGATGACGATCATCGAAGAAAGAGTGACATCAAGCGAACCTGCACGAATCGCATCGCGGTAGCGACAAACACAACGATTGTAAAGACCCTGTACTACATAAGCCGTGGGACAGCTGTGCATGCTGCGTCAAGTGGAACGTACAGGGAAACGACCAATCCTCCTTCGCCTTCGCCAGCAAGGAAGCCTCGGGCTCATCGGTGTCTTCTTCACCATCTTCTTTTGATGCTCCACGGCCTTTGACCATGACATAGACGGCAGAGATGGCCAAAGCCAACAGCAACACGGAACCAGAAGCCAGGACGGCTTCCATGAGGGAGATAAGCCGGGCTGGGGACGACTTATAGCGATCGAGGACTGCATACCAGCCACGAACCATGGAGCTTGGGTGCAAGGGCAGTGCTTCGAACGGCAATTTCGCGACGCAGCGCGGGGAGGATGGGGTGGGCTGACACAAATACCACGTGCCGAAGGCTTCTGGAGTGGTGGGCACTAGGAGCGCCCGCCAAGAAGAGTTCACCTTCTTCGGGTCCTCTGGGAAAAGATGGAGCTCCACCGCTGGCCTCTGCTCCTCCTCCCCCGGAACTCCCATCAGCGCTTCCTTGAAGGTCTTGGTCGAAAGCTTGTTTTGCACCGCGGACTGCAGGACTGTCTTCACCTGCTTGACGCGGAAGCGTTGCGCAAGCTGAGCACGCTTGGCATTGGTGTCTTTCTTCACCTCACAGCATCACAACGACACTTATACACTGTGACTGTGACAGACTGTGACAGCTGAAGAAATCGTCAGCACCGCCTGGCTCAAAACTCACACAACCCCGGGCCTTCGCAAGCTTCACACCACGCATGGGATCATCGCAGGAACCAGTCTTGGATAGAAAGAACTCCCGAGATTTCATGAAGGTAAAGTCCGGACCTTCCAACGCCAGCGATCGCAAATCCAAGCCACTCCTTGCAACAGCGCAAGTTGACAAAGGTAGATGAGAAGACTTGTAAGGGTAAGGTAGACAAAAGCCTGTGCAACAGAGCTGCGGGTGCTCGCATCCAGCAAAAAACCTTTCAAACCCTGAACTCCGAAGTCACTTATTATGTAAAACCCTGAACCGCAAACATGCGCGACCCTGAAGCCGTGGCTCGGAGTTGCACTGGGGCAGTGATCCCCATCATTCTCCGGTGCGGTGCTTACGTGGCGATGGTCTGCGGTTGTGTCGCGCAAAGCTTGACACAGGGACCATATGAATTGCCAGACAACGCAAATCGATAGCATGGCACGAAAAAAGCGTGCGTCTACTCGCTCAGCCAAACACACTGCGATAGCCTAAAGCAGCTCAAGGCTCCTTTTCCATGACAAGTGGAAATGACTTCTGTCCGAAACTGCGTGGCACCTGGCAGAAAGCATTGCAGCCAGCTGGGGCAGAGACGAAGCCGGCGGCCCCAGAGGCCCCATCCTCACTAGGCGCATGCCCACAAGAAAAGCTCCACGTAGCCTTCAACCAATCGAAAGAATGAGTGAATGTAACGGGATGTAGCTGGCAGCGAGGGTTAGAGGGCGCGAGGCATTTTTTGACGTAGCAGAGCTATGTCATCTCGGACATTCGAGGACCGAGCAATGGGTTCAAGGATGTATAGGGTTGGGGATGTATAGGGTTACAGGGTTTAGGGTTATGGAGACCGAATGGAAAAGTGGTGATACTGTCATAGGTGCGATACCTTTTTGGCTGAAGGGTATGGAGACCAGGCTACAGAAAAAGATTGTATGTACTGACAAAACCCAAATCCTAACCCGCCAAATGCTCGCGAGATTCTCTAAAAAGCCCTAAACCCTAAAGCATTTTGGGCATATAGACCCTCTCAATAAGATCCCTTCTAAGAGAGCCAGAAGTAGGGTTAAGAAGGGTGAACTTTAAGGGGTTTACCTAGGAGAGGGCTCTCAGGCCTCCTCACCAACGCTCGCTACTACGGCCCCACACCCCATCCATCCGATCGATCACGCATGAAATGCCATGAATTGCGAGGAGCTTAACAATAGGGGCCCTTAAACCTCATGCTATAATCCATGTATTGCAATTGGTCCTGAAACTCCCTTTGAGGGTCCTTGATACTCACATTCCTCACCCCTTCAGTTGCCACCCCAGGCCCAAGCTAAAGGCCGTTTAGGGCGGCACCATGCCCCAAGCACCCCTGCACTCTCTCCTGAGCTGCAAGCCCCAAATCCCAAGCCCAGGCCCTGGGCCCCAAGAATCTAAGATCTAAGCTGCAAGGTATCAACCCCGACACCCAGTTTGCCAAACTGAAGGTCAAATGCACCCAGATGAAAACACTGGACCCACCCGGCCCAGGGCTCGCACAGCGTCGTCCCACAGCCCTCTTTGGCCGAGCTTGCGTCATCTGTCGAAACCTGCGCGGGACCAGACAATGTGAGCTATCCATCCTCTGGCATCGCTCAGGACTTGGGATTTGGAGTCTGGGGTGGGCTGGGTGTGGGGTTTGACGTGAAGGGTGATTGGGCTCGCGGTTAGGGGACTGAGGGTTTTGAGGTCTATACATGATGCGTCGTTGCAATCACGACCAGGACTGCGACTACGCACGGCAGGACTGGCACAGCATGCAACATATACGGACGTGTCAACTTATGCTATGACCGGGCTGCAAGATGCGCTGGCGAACCAAGCGAGGTCTGCTGCGGCACGGGCAATGACAGACTCGCAATATTGTATTGAGTTGTTAGATATTACTAAAAAATATCTATTCGAGGATACTCTCTCTCTCTCTCTATATATATATATATATATACATACATATGTATATATATATATATTATATACTCGGTGATTGCTTTTGAGATCTTATGCGAAGATCACAACCCCGAAAAGTCGACCCTCGTCGAGGCCTGGCAACCCGAACTACTCAAGTTCTTCCACCTGCCTGGAGATTGTGAAGTCTACAGAATGCTTTCGCCGAACTATCCTCACTATGCCCTTTCTTGTCCTCTTTCCTGTAGATCTTCTACAGCATCTGTAGCTATACGGCTGCTTAAACAACTCTGGACAATCGAAACAGTTGGCTTATTCAAGGCTTGTTACCGACTGGGTCGCTCATGGACTCATGGTTGCTGGAGACCTGCAGACGTAATCGGTGGTGATGGCACCCGAATTCGGCAGGACGACTTATTCCCGGGGCCGAGCTTGCACCCGTTGCATTGGCCACGACGGGATGCTGATCGTAGAAATCTTCGCGGGGCCCTAAACCCTAAACCCTAAAACTGGGATCTTTTTCGGTGAAACCCGTGTTCGCCCAAAGAAGCTGCCAGGAGCTCATCTTGAAACTAGACTTTGAAGTAACCAGGGAGAAAAAAAGCATAGACTTTAATTTCATAATGGTTCCTTTGAGGAACAGGTCCAAAAACAGTATTCAAGTATGGTACTCCAGAACCCAGTGACAGCATCATCCAGGCGGCTGGTTTCTCAAAACCGCGTGCCCGAAGCAATCTGAAGAACTCAGTCACCCAGCATATGGCAAGTAGTTCCGGCGCCTTATGCACAAAAATAATGTGGTTTTGGAACATACTGTTATAGTTGTACTTTGGAAGACTAGATAATATGAATAATTCTTCCGGCGTCTAGTAACAACATAATGTTCCCAGAGACACAGAAGCGAACTGTTGAGCAAAGGGCCTGGAACCAACAGGTCTCTGAGACCTGCCCATTGCTGCGGGACGGTGCACGTGGAGGGTTCAGGAGTAAAATTCCGAACCCCAAATTTCTGGTAGTTCAGGCTTTAGGGTTTAGAGTTTATAGGGTTTAGGCACTGGGGTTCACAAGAACCTGGCAAGTTTGAATGTTACACTCTCTCCAGGTAGGACGAACTCGGCTTTGAAGAACAGGGGCTTGCCTGGCTGGAACTCTGCAACTCGACAGCATGGTGTCTTGGGATCTGCTACAAGTAGCATGCTTTGGGATTTGAGCTCTCGGGCTTCAATGCAAGGCATCAAAGTGGCGCATCGACTCGAACTTGCCGGGTTGGACACGGAAACTCGAACTGCCCCGACTGCACTACCGCAAAACGCAGATGGCTATCAGGAAGGAGCCTCAAAGCATCGCAAGCTTTTCTGCACGTGTGGGCAGCCACCGAAGGCTCGTCTGCACGTCTCTGCAACACTGTCGGGACCTCCCTAAACCCTGAGCCCTGCTACGGCGTTGAAGCTTGGGACATGAAACCCGCATATGATAGAAAGAGAGAGAGAGAGAGAGAGAGAGAGAGCGAGAGAGAGAGACCGAGAGATACCATACAGGGATTCTGCTAGCTGATAACGTTGTTATTTTTCTGAGCCCTTCATCCCAAGTCCGAGGATCCAAAACCCCGAAAGCATGAGAGTTGTACATCTAAGTGCCATTTGAGATCCCCGTAGCCGTGTCAATGGTCTGCAGGCGGACGACGCTACTATAGGGGCCTGAACTTAATTAAGAATTAGAATAGGATTTTGGGGCCCATGATACTATGATTACAATAAGGAACCCCCCAAAAATAATAGAGGTAATTCTGAAAGCCCCTATATTACTCCTCCAGAGGTCCCACTGGCTCCTCACCCCCATCCGGGGATCGTCGAACCACAGGGGTGTCCTGCGGTTTCGGAAAACCCTAAACCCTAAACCCTAAGCCCTAGACCCGAAGCCCTAAACTCTAAACCCTAGGCCCCGAACCCTATTCCAGGCTGAATGTTTTCAGGGTTCGGGGCTTCGAAGTCAAAGCCTCAATCCGGCCGCATGCTGGGATGAGGGAAGAAGGCTCGCGAGGGTGGCGCACAATATGGTGCAAGATTGAGGGTAGGTCCGTAGACAAATCTGTGTGTAGATAGGCTACATAAGCATGCACCCACAAAAAACACACACACACACACACACATGAACACATACATATATACTTGACATACATATATATATATATATAAACATGTACAGAGTGTTACCTATATGTGCATATCATGTAACGTTCAGCAGATGCACAGGACAGTCATGCGAACACATATGCACGATGGAGATGTGCGGGAATATGGGTGCAAACATGCTGGCAGGCATGAATATATTCATGCATACGCATGTATGTATGTCACACACATTGTATGGAATATTTGCTCTGTAGGGTTAGGTCTCAATCAACGAGCCACAGCCCAGGCCACGCAATGCAGAGTGCGATTGGACTGTACTGTATAGGGACCTCGGAACCTTCATAATTAGAATAGGACTACGGGCTATGCTATATTATACTACATTTCATAATAAGCAACCTCAAGGAACTCCATTGTAATTCTTAAGGCCCCTAGAGGCCTTGGGTCTTTGAGTTTATGACTCCGTTCACCGGAAGGGGGTTTTGCTGTCGATGATGCTGTATCTTTATGAAGGAACCCTCATATTTATTCGGGCTTCGGTGCTTGGGAGGTAGATCGAAGTGAAGGTCGTAGTTCCAGGCAAGAGAAGGCGAATTGACAATCCGGAGAAGTACGGCGAAGAGCCATAGATCCGGAATCCTCGCGCTCTCAGACGGTTTAGGGTTTAGGGTTTAGGGTTAAAAGCAAGTCGCTATCCTCAACTCTGAACCCTGGTTTCTTCCCGGTCTCCGGAAAAGCTCCCCACTCTGCCCAGGAGCCGTCGTAGACGGTCCAACGTGTCAAGGGCATGCCTGGAGAATCCAGCCATAGATTTACGTACCTAGGGTACAGACTTTGTGGGTTTAGGTTAGGTATTATCTAGAGGCAGAAACGTGTCAACTGTTAAACCCTCTACTAATTTCAACAATGAAAAAACCTTGAAGCTCTTGACATGGGGGTGCTGGGCATTGCCAAAAATGGCTGAAGGACCTCGACTGCTGCTGCCGCACTACGAAAGCCCTTCAACCTTCCAGCCATAGATCCTCAACTCTTCAACCCTAGTAGAGCCCTGGGCACAAAACCCTAAACCCCAAACCCTTAAACACTGCTCCAAATAAACACCAAACCTTGCACCCTGAAACGCCCAAGTCCTGAAAGCTCCATCTCCTGTATCCCCACATACTCATCAGAGCCCTGTGTCATGTGTAGGGTTTAGGGTTGGTTTAGGGTTTTGGGTTTTGGGTTTACTGTGTAGGGTTATAGGGTTTAGGGTTTACTTGCCAGGGTCTGATACGTTTGGCAAAGTATAGAAGCCCCCGGCATATTGAGTCATGAATCAAATCCTTGATGCAAGTCCCGAAGCACCTGTACATCTAGATCCCAAACCCTCGTCCCGAAACGAGTGGCCTAGAACAATACGCTTGGGAAACTTTGCTATACTTAGCATGGAGGGCGGTTTAGCACAAGAACCATAGTACTTAGTAGCAACTGCTGTCGCTTCTAAATCCGGAACTCAGCGTCCCACCCATCTGGTGCCTCGGGGAGGTTGAGAGGGAGGGACCGTGTGAGCAAAAGCCCTAAACCCTAAACCTTATAACCCCAGACCCCCTGATGGTTCCAGCTCTTGCCGATTTTCCGGTCGGATGTTCAAAACCCACTGCTCAAGATGTAAAGCTGCTTTACGGATTAAGGTAGGCCGTCGGGTGCTGAAGGGTGTTCCTGTTTTTGAGGATTCCGGCATTGCTATGCCTTCGGGTCCCAAAAGTTCCAGAACTTTCCAACAAAGGAATCGGCTTCAGGCCTTCCCCGAGTAGTGACATCTGACGGGTGATGCTATAACCACGTATTTCTACGAAATGCACTCAAACACATACACGCATGCACGCATACTCGCAAAGATTGATTTTTGTTTGAATCCGCACTGACATGCTTCCGACGAAAGGTTTTCAACAAGTGAACAATGTCTATGTATATATATATATATATGTACATGTGTGTTCATGTGTGTGTGTGTCTGTATATACAGCATGTACTGCATCATATCGCTATCCTATGTCGCTAGACACGGACGGCCTCAGCTGCCCAGACGGCGACAGAATCGTTAGAATCGTATTATTTAGGGTTTAGGGTTTAGGGCTTATAGGGTTTAGGGTTTAGGGTTGAGGGTTCCTTGGGGCGCCATCACACATCGGTTCGGCATGGACTTGCCTGTGATCCTCTGAGGCCATGTGCGTATATAAGAAACCTGTCAGATGTGTGTGGATATATCTGTATGTGTGCGCCATCGTATGCATGAATTCACATATGTGGAGAAACAGAGTGTGCGTGTATCACTTCGCCTTTAAATGCATATACCAATCTTAGTGGCACACCCCATGCCCACAACGACAACGTAATTACCCTAACCCTAGACCCGAAACCCCTAAACCCCTTTCAACTCCTTGCAGGTGCACTACTTGGCCAAAGAATGATCGACTGAAGACTTGCCGGGAATCCGAACTGAGTTCTTGAATCATGCGCTTCTGTCTGCGTTCTTGTTTCTGCCTGAGACGTCGAGCCCGTTCTTGCTCTTTGAACTGATCTAAGCTGGGTACTGTAACTGTATGATTGCAAGGGATCACGTCGCAGCTTCTCAGCATCTCCTTGGGCCTGACACCCTAAACTCCAAAACCCGAATCCCCATAATGACCCCAAACCTAAACCCTAAACCCGAACGATGCCAACTGCGAGGAGGAGGCAGTGCCAGTCCGACGACGCAGGCAGTCAGACCCGAGCCGCAGGAGGTCATGATCCTTCCAAGCATAGCCCTCCCTTTCTCTCCCTCTACATTGTAGGATGTAACATGCTACAAAATAGTGCAAAAATGTGAATATAAGATGACATAGTATCACATATATATATATATACATATATATATATATAGTATCATATAGTAAACTGTATAATGATACGTAGGTGAACAAATGTAGTAGAATACAATAAATTTTATAACCTTGTATATTCTTATGACAGGATATGATGCAATATACTAAATCTCACGATCTATGTATCACCCCTGCCTTTCTCCGCTCCTCTCCCAAATAGTGGTTTCCGAAAATAGGGGACCCTAGTATAGCACCCTAAATAGTAGGATCCCTATTATAAGGAGCCCAAAATAAGGCACCCCGGCTTTCGGAAAGTACCAAATCCAGCCTTGGCCCACCGGGATCCGCCAGTGCAGCCGGGGTCAGACCTGCGGCCTGGCTTTAAAAAAGAAAAGAATAGAAATCCCGGGGTAGGGTTTAGGGTTTAGGGTTTCGGGTTTGGAATTTTGGGGGTTGGGGTTTAGGGGTTTAGTGGTTAGGGTTTAGGGGTTTAGGGGTTTACATAAGGGTTTAGGGAAAAAGCGGGTGGTCGGCTTTGTAAGACTTGATCTTCTCAAGGGTTGGGAATGGGTGGTGTCATGACTGGTAAGCTTTGCAGGCTTGTACAGCAACGGGTTCTGGGCCATTCGCCATGGTACCCCTGAGGTTTCCCAAGTATGTTTCAAACCGAGAACCACCAAAACTCCTGCCTTTTTTCTGTTTCCGAACATAGGGGACCCTAATATAGTACCCTAAATATTAGGATCCTTATTATGAGGATCCCAAAATAAGGTACCCCTTAGTTTCGGAAACTCATACATTATCCCGAGCTGAGGGACTCTCGCGCTCGTAGGAGGCAAGCAAAGCTTCACAGCGACTCAGAGGGCTTAATCTAGGGGCCTTGATAATTACCTATACTATTTTGGGGGCTCCTTGATATGGTTATAGTCTGTTGGGCCCCGAAGCCCTATTCCAACCCCTATACTAGGACTTGGGGTTGAGGCTGCAGGGTGCCGAGATTGAGCGTAGGCTTCCGGGCGAAACTCTTTAGGGGGTTTAGGCTATTGGATGTGAAGCAGAAAAGCGAGAGCCTCAGACCCCCAGACTCGAACATCCTGAACGTCGACTGTCGATGTCGAGACACTAAGTGTCTAAAGCCTAAACCACACCGGGTACCTGTGAATTCTTTTTGTCTAAATTTGCAATCCCTGCAAAGCCAGAGGAACAACTCGGAACAACTAAAGTCACAAAGCCGATAATGAACCCTGAACCCAGAATTCTGATGCAAACACGAACTTTACTGATCCCGAACAATCCTCGGAGCCTTTGCCTCTGCGGCCTCGGTGAGGGACTCCGGCCGCGCTAGGCTCCTGGAGAAAGAAACCCAGAACCGTCAGGGCTTGAGTTGATCAGGTGTTAGGGTTTAGGGTTTAGCTTTTATGGTTTAGGCTTAGAGTTGATTAATGTAGGGGCCTTAATAGATAGAATAGGATTTGGGTGTATATTATATACTATACTTATAATAAGGAACCCGCCCACAATGGTATAGGTAAGCCCCTACATGGTTTATTCTCTAAATTAGGGTCCCGTTTTGGGTCCCCAATATAGTACGGCACTCTTATGAAAAGGACCCCAAAAGGGACCCCTAATTTAGAGAACTACCCAGATTAGGTTTGAGGTTTACTGTGGGGACTCTTTTGTTGCAAGCTTTCGGACGACCAGTGAGTCACAAACAAGTGCCACCGGACGATGCCAGTCTTGAGTCCAAAGTCCCGAACCCTGAACTCCTGTCTTGTCTTCAGCGGACATTTCGGCCCCTAACAAAAACCCCAGATTCTCAAATGCTTGAGTCTTACATGTGGGGTACTGGTAGCATTTAGAAGCCTTCAGCACAGTCCCCAAAATCCTAAGCTTTTGTTGTTTCATCCCTCCACTTAACCGACTTAACCCTCTGAAAGCCTATAAACCCTGAAATCTAAAACTTGTCAGACCTTGTTTGCTGATCCCTTCTTTGCCGGTCCCGGAAGCCAACACCGAGCCGACGGGCAAGGAGCGACTCTTGGGTATGTGCCCCAGACGGAGACCTGGTTAAGTCTCGTTTAAGACTTCCTTTGAAGGAGCCCTGTTATAGAACTCCTATATAGAAACGTAACCCTAAACCCAAAACCCCTACACCCTAAAGCGTGCCCGTAAGTGTTCTTTAATGGGTTACATCAGGGTTCTATCGCGTCCGGGTTCTTGTAGGAGATTATAGGGTAATTCTTAAAAGGTCAGAGTTAGCACGTGGTGCCTCAAAGGGTCTTTGCAGGGCTTGGTTTAGGACAGGCTGTGGGTAGTTCTCTAAATTACGGTGCCTTTTTCGGTTCCCAATATAGTACGGCACCCTGATAAGAATGACCCCAAAACAAACCCTAATGTAGAGAACTACCCATGTAGAGTCTACCTAAAGGATCAGGGCCCAAACTTTGCGTGCTTGGCGGTTCTTGAATTAACGAACTGGCTGCTATTAAGCTTGGAGTTTATGTTTTACGGCTCTAGCGTGGTTAAGTTTAGATTTAGGCACACAGCAGCAAGCTTCCAACTCCCATGGGCAAAACACATGAAAATCTCAAAACTCCTGCCAGAGACATCAACATTATAACTTCCCGTCGAAAAATTGCAGTCCCTGTGCGGGTCCCAGTAGAAACTGCGAAGTCATCTGCACTGTAAAGCCACAGCGAATGACCAACAGAAGCAAAACTACAAAACCCTATCAAGGAGTTACCTACGGAAGAGATCTATCAGCAGATAAAAACCCCAGCAGGCTTGTGATAAACCCTAAACCCTAAGCCCTATACAATCTCCAGGCCCAGCCCTTTGCCTGGACGTGGCTCAGGCGCCTCGCCGTGGAAGCCTTGGCGAGTGCAGGTGCAAAGGATGTGAGTCGCCAGGTGTTTAGGGTTTAGGGTTTAGGGATAAGGGTCTAGGGTTTAGGGTTTAGGGGTCAAAGAATGTGGGTTTGGGTTTGGCACCAAAAGGAAGTCACCTGTCCTAGACCTCCATCGAGCCTCTATTCGACCCCAAATACCTATACTGTTTTGCCCTAATAGTTAGGGACCATATTCCCCTATTTGGGGATATGAGGAAGGTGCAGGTTTTTTGCGTTTCGAGTTCAGAGTTCGGCATTCAGGGATTTCCTGGGTTGATTATGAGCTCGACGACTCTCCAATGTAGATCCTTTTGGGGGCGCTGCAGCTACAGTTTCCTGGTTCAGATAACTGCGGTGCACGACCACTATGTGATCCTTTGCTGTTGGGTTTGATTTCGGAGCTTCGGATATGGCACACAAGCGCGCGTTTCGACAATACTATCCTCGCAGGTTGTGGGCTGCTGTATTCTAATCTTCTTGATCACACTTACCCAGCTTACACTAGGACTTGGCTATGTGTGTTGTTGTTTTGGTGCCGGGTTCTTCGCTTGGCAGGTTTAGCTCTCATCAATGCTTCAGTGCTACGGTTTCAGACACATGGAGAAAAGATGCTCATTCGATCTCGTTCGCTACCGAGTGGCGGGGCGCCGGCCGTGCGTCGATGTGCAAGGCTTTTTGAGAGGCGATGTTATCCTGAGTGCTTGAATATTAAGCTATGGCTTTTATTGTAAACTCAGTAACCTACTGCACAGGCAAGTGGGCTATGCTAGACGTGAACATTCTACATCCTTAAGCCTCTGCTCAGTTCCAATAACGAAGACAAGCATGGTCTGTAGGATGCTCTATCTGCAGGCAGAAAAACGGCAAGTACCAGGTTACACCAAAATCAAGAGGAATGACCAACCTCTATCACTTAAGCTCATCACATCAGCCTGTTGACACCCTGGAATCTGATTGCTGCAGCCCTGCCAACGCCTAGTCATAACAGCAAGTCTACCACAACACAAAGGCCCGAAATCGTTCTGGAGAAGGGGGCCAAAGACATACCGACAATGGGCATTCAGTACAAATTCCACCGTCGTCCCCTGCGCCACCATCATCATCATCATCATCGCATGACCAGAATCGTGGTCAATCCGCTCGTCACCCTTAACCCTGCGAGCTTAGCTTTAAACCCTCAACACCAAAAGTCTAAACTCCAAAACCTAAACAACTAAATCCTCAAGGCCCAAACACCAAAACCTGAGACTCCTATAGAACCCTTTCTGAGACCCCATTAAGCCCTCCATAGCCAAAACCAAAGAACAAACTAGAACTGAGACAGGAAGCCCTCCCTAAACCCTGTGAACAAAAAATCCTGTCAAGACCTGCAGGCAGCAAAGAGCACTGATTTCAGTCGAGCTTCGAGAACTTGGGACTTGTCCCAAACGGCTTCGGGGTTCTTGCCTTGGAGGGATCAAGATCTAGGTTCCCCAGTCGCCCCTAAATGATAAGGGTACCCTTTTTCCTACTATTTGGCTTTATGAAGGGACTAAATATTAATTAAGAGTACCCTTGTTCCTGCTGTTTGGCTTTAGTTCGGGAACCTATTACAAGACGAAGGGCAAAAGGGTACGACTGAGGAAGCTAGAGGAAAAGGCTTGCCATTGGGCGTCGGGTTGAGGATCCTTCGTCAGCTTGGGGCTCTGATTGGAGGATTTAGGGCGTAGGGTTGGGCATACGGCTCTGATGCTCTTGCCTCCTCGGGCCGAGGGTGTTGATCACAGTTAGTAATGATACAGTACGGTCGAGAGTTGCACAGCTGCAGGCTTTCAGCTTGTAAGACGGCTTATCCGTAGTAAAGCATGAACGTGTGTGAAGGCTGCTCTTTGTTACAGCAGCCGTTCTCAATCTCGGGCTCCCCCCTTTCAACTTGCAAGCTGGTAAGCCGCCAATCCGTTCCTTGCGAAGAAGGAACCCCCCAAAATAGCACTGGCAATTATTTAGGCCCTGATATTAGTTTAGAGGAACCCCTTTAAGGCCGAAGTAGATACCATCTAGATACATGGACCGTTTGTGTGTTTTCAGGTCACTGGACTACAACCAACAATTTAGGGAGCTTAACGTCTTGTGAAGTCTGAATACACTGCCAATGTATTAAGGTTAAGGTAAAGGCTATCAGAGTTAAAGATATCGGCCTCCAGGATTGCATTTATAGTCCTGCAGGGTGTAGTGTTTGGCGTCAAGGAATTTCGGGTTCAATGCCTTGGGGCTTTAGAGTTCAGGGCTGTCTGCGAATGCTCGGACCTAAGATGATTCGTAGTCTAGTGATTTTATGGTTTGGGGCGTTAGGGTCTCGCTTTGTCGGATTACGGGTTGCTGCTTTTAGGCTCAGGGTGGATATCCTGACAATGCCTGAATTCCGAAGCCGAACTTGTAGCCCAGATGCTCCACCGTGCCATTTTCGCAGGTTCCGGCACAGCTGCCGGACCCTCCTCTTCTTAGAGACACCACCTAGTGTATGGGCTTACTAATTAGAATGGGGTTTTGGGGCCCCTTATACTAATTTATAATAAGGAACATCCAAAATAGTATAGGTAATTATTTAGCCTCCTACCCATAGGCCCCATAGTAGTTCTTTTTGGGATTACTTTTTTGGATTCTAGATATGAACCCCAAACAAGAACTTCTATGGGGCCTATGGGTATATTATAGTCTCCATTGTCAACCGGCCAGCCTGCCTCACCCTAACCCCCTCTGGGTCCACAGAAATCCTGGCTCGTGACATGCATAGTCATTAACCCGGAACGGAAAACCATGCCTAGGGGTTTGAGGTTTAGGGTTTAGGGTTTTAGGGTTTTGAAGTTAGGGTTTTAGGGTTTAGGGTTCAGGGAGCTTGAAGGACGAAGAAGGAGTTGCATGAACCGGCCGCCTCATACTGTGTGTGCACTTTAGAATGTGCAAACTACACCCTCCGATCTGCAACACAAGTTCTGTTGACCTTGAAAGCCTAAACCAGAATCAGCGCGGCCATGTCGGTCCGGTCCTCGACAGGAAATCCTCGGAAGGGGGATGCTCTTTAGAGTCTTACAGAGAAGCTGCAAAGGGCAGCCAAGCTGGCAGGATACCCAGAGTCCCACATTTTCCCTAACCTTTTCTGTGGGTTCCTTACTATGATTATACTAGACTAGAGCAGACACCAAAATCCTGTTCTAGTTAAGGCCTCCATACATTGGACATCTCAGAAAGAAAAGGACTTCAGCAAGGAAAGAGAGAAGTGATCATTTGGAGTCTGACTTATGAACGAAACAGCAACCCCAACAGGCGCACCAACAAATAGCATAGCAGTAGTGCTGAAAGTACTGACGCTGTCAGTGATAACGAAAGCCGCTATAAGAACACTCGCAATGATCACCTCAGGTTCACTGAAAGCTGCCCCGAAGGAAGATCCTCTTGAAACCCAGTGGTAGCACACAAGAACATGGTTCAGGCTAGTTGTTGCTGTTTGCGGCGGACTCCGGTTGAACATGATCAAGCCTGGTCCGCAGGCGGAGTATTCGATCCTCCTAGAACTGAAACCACACATGTTCAAAAGCACGTATGCACAGATAATGAGGCCTGTAAAGGCAGTTGCACTGAAATTTCCATTGTTGAGAAACCAGCCCTAGCGGCCTCCATGTGTATAAATGGTGCAGGGCTTGAGCCCTATATTATATACATACATATGTGTATATATATACAGATATGTGTATATATATATATATATACATAGATATAAGTAAATACATACACATACAGGTATGCATAAAGATAAACATGGAAGTACATGTATAGCATCCCAGCATCCCACGACACAGGCAAATGGCTTTCTGGATATTTCCCTAAGCCCTACGTCCCCAAGGCCACATACCCTGCAGCCCAAACCTTCCCAAAGCGGCACTGCCCGAAGTGCCCCCCCCCCAAATAACCCCTCTTTATGCTACTGGAAAAACCCTAAACCCTAAACCCCAAACCCCTAAATCCTAAACCCTTAACCCTAAACCCAAACCCCTAAACCCCTGAACCCTAAACCCCTCAACCCAGACCGGACCCCACAGCCACGGCACCCAGCTCTCGCCAACGGGGGAGGCCGCCATCAAGCACGGCGACCTCCGGTGTCCCAGGTGGTGAGGTTTACTTTAGGGTTTAGGGTTTAGGTATGTATTAGATATGGGGGGCTGGATGGGGAAGGCTGTACTTTAGGCCACGCCCGGAACTCTCCCAGACCTTTAAATGCTAAAACTTATAATAAAAAAACCCTAGGTTCTCGTGTCTGTATAGTCTTTGGGTTTGGGGGTGAGGGGCAGCGGGATGGTGCTGCATGAACCGCCATCTAGGTAGCAGGGGTGATTTTTCGGGGTTTACATTACGACCCTACTTAGCTGTGCAAAACAAGCTTTCTTTGCACGGGTCACCCACCGAAAGTTGAATCTAAGAGGCTCAAGGTAAGAGATATGCTGCCCCATGCGAGCGGGCATAGTAATCTGCGAAAGAATCAGCGGAAGCCCCTTACCTCCAAGACCCTCATTGAACTTCTGATCCTCTATAATTTAAACCCTAAACTCCCTATATTACAAACTCTATATAGCACACCGAAAGCCCTCAACCCCTGCAGACTCTAGTTCCACCTCTACCAACATCTCAAACTCCCCCCAGTCCATTGGCCTGTGGGCCCTGCCCTGATCCTATAGCAGGCCAAAAGGCGCCCTAAACCCACAAGCTAGACGGAACCCTTATAGACCCCCTTAAAGGGCCTAAGTACTCCAGACAGCAGCCGCATCAACGGCCTCAGCTGGATGGCCGAAGGCCACCTTCAAGGTGTACCTTGGCCAGTTTAAGTCTATTCTGCTTCGGGGTCAGGTTCAGGGTATAGGGCTTATAGGGTTTAGGGTCTAGGGTTTAGGGTTTGGGGTTTGGGGTTCAGGGTTTGTTTCAATGAGTGGCCAAACAATATGTAATGGTGTTCGCCTTTTAGGGTTGGGGCTGAGGCCGTGAAGAATTTTCTCATGGACAGGAAGCCTGTATAGCATAATGCAAAGCCCGGGTTATGTCGCATCGTGGGGCGGTCCTTAAGTGCCCCTGCGTCTATCTGTATGCATATATATATATATACACACAGTAATACACACACAATTATATATGTACACTTCATTACTATATATATATATATATATACTAGAATATGTTATATATATATAGCATACATGCTTTCTTAGTCCTCAAGCACATGTTCGGTCAAAACAAACCCCTAATCCAGTCTACTGTTAGGGCATGAGAAACCCGAGTCGGGAAGACACTGACAACAGCTTCGGCTGTCAATGCATGTGGCACATCGGGCTCAAAGGCTTTTAGGCCCAAGAATAAACAAGGAGAGTACGCAGTGCCACAAACCCTATACCCCTAAAAGATAAACTTCCGCTCCACGCTATACTAACGTCTTTAACACAGGTCTTGAGCTGCATTCGCTTCCGACGAGAGGCCACAGCCGTGGCGAGGAGAAGACGCCTAACCGGTCGTAGGCCACGACCCGAGTTCCTGCGGAGGCTCGGGTGTCTTTTAAGACTGTGTTGAGACATCTAGCTACCGTTCTTGGCTAAAGTTAAAGGATGCCTCTTTGGGCTTGTTTTGGCCTTGTGGCGAAACCGGAAGATGCTCTAGAGCCGAAGGGTCCTACGTGTATCTTTCGAAATCTCCGAGCCACAAAAGCAAACGTAATGCAAGGGCCTTAATAATTAGAATAGGTTTTTGGGGATTATTATACTATAATTATAAGGAACCCCCCAAAACCTGATTCTAAAGGCCCTTAATGATATTGTCTTCTCTCCGTCTGGCAAGTGGGGAGCGGGGGCCTGGCTCGATGCCCATGGCCGCCATTGCCGCTGCGAACTTGTCTTCGTCCGGCAGCATGTGAGGGACACCTGCGGCTGCAAACAGCCCTTTTTTAAGCACGGACTTGGAGTGTATAAACCCTAAACCCAGAGCCCTAAACCCCAATGTGAGGTTGCAAAGAAGACATAAGCCTATAAGCTAAAAGCCTCAAACTACGGGCTTGCAGCGCCTCAGGGTCAAAGGAACCCCCCGGCCTAAACATGCCTAAACCCTATATGCCTGATTTTCTCTGTACCAATCCCCCTCAAACCTAAATTGCAAACCTGCACCATGGAGCCCATGCCACGTCCCTCTAGGCCCTGGAAAAGATCAGTGCTGAGCCACCCCAAAAAGTCCAAGTGCTCGTGCAGTGAGCACACTTCTCCCGAAATCATGCCAGAGTAGCCCATTCTTCTACCCCGAACCCCTAAACTCCAAAACCACAAACCCTAGAAGAATGGTTCGTCTTCGGCTCAAGGCCTAAACCCTAAACCCTAAACCCTAAACCGCAATGGAGGATCCAGGGGCTCTGAGGTGCCTTGCGGATGCGGCGAGGCCACGCCATCGACGTCGTAAAACACCTGGCTTCCCCAAAAAGGGCTCCAGTTACCTAAATAACCCTAGGGATCTAAGGACTCATATATTAAGGCTTTCGGGCCCAAAGACCATACCATATAAGGCTTTTGGGCTATTTTGATCCCTAGGGTAATGGGTTAATATTGGGTACTTATAATGTATACTATCAACTTATACGTATATATTATATGTAGTAGGTTAGTACCTATATTCTTAATGTAAGTAGCAACCTACTGTTTTGAGTAACTTATATAACTGGAGCTCTAGGGATCGGCAAGAGGACTGTCTCTTACTTCTGGGGTCTGAGGGTTTAGGGATTAGGGTTTAGGAGGTTTTAGGCTCGGGTCTTGGGGCTTTGGGATTAATTAGGGCTTAGGCTTGGATCTTATAGGGTTTAGGGATTAGAGTTTAGGGGGGTTTAGGCTCGGGCCTTTGCGATGTCGACGGGATGTTGACTCTAACTATCCAAATCCCTATGTCGCAAGATCTGGGCCCAGGATGGGTTCGGGGTAAAGTCCCAAATGGGAAGCGTCTACCGCCCCCGACGCCCACGCCGTAGATCCCTCCAACTCTAAGCCCAAACCCTAGCCGACTGATAACCTTTCAAGCCCGATCTGATAACACCTACTGATGCTCATTCAAACGAAACAGACCCAGCGAAACCTTGCAATAACTCTTTGAGGACCCGATCGAAACCCTAAACCCATGAACCTTGCCCCGCTGCCATTGTTACGTGTCGGCATGGCCGCCCCGGGCAACCGCGGTCCAGCGAGGAAGTCGCCCTTCCACAGCTATGACCAGAAGCAAAGCAGACCCGGGAGCCCGAAATCTCCTCAAGCATCCGTAACCCAAAGAGCCCGAAATGATACCACGGGGCTGCGGATCCGAAGCCGGCCCCTAAGAATATAGAGGCCCTATAATAGTTAGAATAGGGTTTGGGGGTCTACTATACAGGGATCATGATAAGGAACCCCCAGAACCCTAGTCTAATTAGGGTTTAGGGTTTAGGGTTTAGGGTTTAAGGTTATTAAGGCCCCTACATTATGTGCAAGACTTGCTTGATGAATCCTCCAGCAGCTTTGCCCCAAAGCCTAAGGCCCTAAACCCCCAAGACCCCAAACCCTGGACCCGTAGAGTCACAGCTCTTGGTCACCCCGAAATCCAAAAGCGAAGCCCTAAACCCAACTCGCACCGCTTATTCACTGTAAGACCCCAAACCCCGAACCCTAAAACCCTTTGAGGCTGGGCTCTAAGCCTCAACCCTAAGCTCTGAAACTTCAAACCCCAAACTCCAGACCCTAAACCCAAAACCCCTACACCCTAAAGCCTAAACCCTACACCCTCGAAACCCTGAATCCCTAAAACCCCTACACCCTAAAGCCTAAACCCTACACCCTCGAAACCCTGAATCCCTAAAACCCTACACCCTAAAGCCTAAAGCCTAAACCCTAAACCCTAAACCCTAAACCCCAAACCCCAAACCCTGAACACTTCCAGGGCCTGGGGCCCCTCGGAGCCCTCTGGGGCGGCGAAAGGCGAGTTGGGCAGATACCTCCCGTGCAGAGACTCCAAGGTGCAGTCATGAAGGAAGGAGTGTAGGGTTTGGGGTTTAGGGTTTAGGGGTTTAGGGTTTAGGGTTTAGGGGTTTAGGGTTTAGGGTTTAGGATTTAGGATTTAGGATTTAGGGTTTAGGGGTTTAGGGGTTTACCTCAGATCAAATGCTCTTCTTATACTTTGAGTTCTGTGCATTCATGAACCCTAATTCAAAGGAGCCCGGAAGGCTCTAGAAGGCCCGAGTATAAATGGGAACTCGAAACCAATGACTCTCGATGAGCACTACATAGGGTTTAGGGGTTTAGGGTTCAGGTGTAGAGTTTACGGATTCAGGGTTTCGGGGGTTGACCCAGAAAGCTTAAATACCTTATATTAATCACGATCATCAACCGAAACAGCACCAGACCCTTCTGGCGAGCCACACGGTGGCTTCAACCACCTTCAGCGGTGCCGACGGGGACGCCAGTTCCGCCTTTAGCCACTCCTTGGGAACGTGGCCCGTCAACACTAAGTCACTAAGCCCGAAACTGCAAGAACTCTAACCCCTAACCGCTAAACCCTGTACAGAAACGCTTCGACCCACAGCTTGTTTTTGCATAGGCTTCCAAACAGATTCGCTGTAGGATCCCTTGGTAAAGCCGTCGAATCCACGGTTCAGGGGATCTTTGGGGGTTCGGGTTCTTTTCGCGTTGGGGCTTGTCTAGGGTTTAGGGTTGTCAAACTCTCAATTGCCGAAACCGCCTCAAATTGTCGCCAGGAGGACACTATCTTTGCATGAAGGTCTCAAGCGCGAAGCCCGGTTGAGGGTTTCGGGTTTAGGGTAACATTAAAATTAGTGCTTGGGTTTTGGGTTTAGGGTTTCGGGTTTAGGGGTTTAGGAGTGTAGGGTTTAGATTAGCGCCTTGGGAAGGGCCTAGCCCGGAGCATACTCTCAAACTGTTGGAAAACTAGCTCTGAAGCACCTGCAATGTGTACTACCGTACGGTGCATGTCACAACACTTCTAGTTCAAGCCCTCCCAGAGCGCTAACACCTAAACTCTAAGCCGAATAAACCCCACAACAAAAGCTGGAAAGAAAGCTGATCTGATCGTGAATCAGAATTTCTGGGACGCTTTTGGCAGCGGGGCATGTGATACGTAGAAAGGTCTGGATAACTGTTTTGAGGGTTTCTATACTCTGATCGTACTAGGGAACTGTGAGGAATCCGATTTCCAAGTAGTCGAACCCTGTTTTCGAAAGCTTGCGCATCTTACCTTACTCTAGAAATCTTTGCTGCCGGGCCAAGCCGCGCATGACACCAAGCCTTTCTCCATCCCTCCTGGCTTCTGGATCATGGGGGTTTGAGTAGAGCGTCCACGGCAGCTCCAGGTGGGTTTAGACAGTATGATGAATGCAGAAGCGGTTGCTTAAGGAGGTTTGGGGCGCAGGTTGTAAAGCTATATTGATCTGGGGTGGGATGGAAAGCTTGCTCACGGTTTCGCCCGGTTTACGGAAGCTTATAGTTATAGGCCGGCACCGCCAAAAGCGTGAAAACCTTGCAGTGTCTGAATTATCAAACATGATTCCGAAAATCTCCAGCACTTGCACATTCAGCCCTGATTACTGGGTTGTGTCTCAGACGTTCCCACCCAAACAAGACACTAATTACTTCTGTTTCAAACTCCATACAGAACACGAACCTGGGCTACTTTGCAATACCAGACAACAAGGGACCCTGTATGGAATCCCAAATACTAGAATCCTTGCTATAAGTATCCCCAAATTACAGAGTAAGGTACCCCTAGCGTGAAGCATTCCCCACTCAGCAGTTGCAGTTCCGGGCCCCTGATACCATGTACAGCCGCTACAATAATTTGAACAGTTTGCTGGGATATATTTACAAAACGCACATAGGTGTACGATAAGCGGTATGCGACCGTAAACCCTAATTAAACCCTAAACGCCCAGACGACTTCTAATAATCCTTCACCGACGCCGTAGTAGCGTTTAGGGTTCATATACCATATAGGGCTTCATCGTATGAGGGTATAGGGCCCCCCTACTTTTAAGGAGCTCCCCCCACATTGGATACCTCATAGAACCCTCCCCACAACCCTTCTAGTAGCCCGCCAAAGGAACCCTAGGATTTAAAAGGCATAGGGCCCCCCTACTTTTAAGGAACTGCGCCTCCGGAGCTGGAGAAGGCCCGGGCTGCGACGCGGCTGGGCCGCAAGAGCGCCTTCAGGCTCAGAGCAGTCTGGCCGGCGATTGCAAGTTTGGTTTAGGGTTTAGGGTGTAGGGTGTAGGGTGTAGGGTTTAGGGTTTAGGGTTTAGGGTTTAGGGTTTAGGGTTTAGGTTGGTTATAACTACTGAATAACTACTGTTGATGATATAAAACCTGCATTACTAAATTACCTTAAGGACCCTAAACTATGGGAATTATGGTATGTACATTCCTCATTATGAGTAATTCAGGATTAATATCATCAACCGTAGGTTGGGCCCAATCTCAAGAAGTAGAAGTATCAGGCTTGGTGGGGTTGCCAGGGCTCGATTTTGGGTTTTTATACGGTCCGGCATGAGGCTCGAAATAAGGTCTGCAGTGTTTGATGTGAAAGCCTGTAGAAGTAGAAACGGGTTGTCGGGGAACCATATTATGCAGATATTACATTGATTGGGCAAGCACGTGCCGCTAATTGTAAACCCTTGACATAGGGGCCCTTGATGATTAGAATGGGGATTGAGTGTCGCATACTATGCGTTTCGCGGATACCGTTAGACACTACTCTCTACACCCTACACCGGACTTATACGGTACCCTAAACCCTAAACCCCGTACCCTACACCGGACTTAGGGCTTATAGGCTCTATGATCTTACCAACCTCTTCAGACTCTCTAGTTGTATTGGGCCGTTTTGCTTTCGGCTGCAAAGATTTTTGGGGGATGGTTCATTCGGCATAGAGCTTTAGAGGTATGTATGTCTTCCGAGTGCTGATGGCTGTAGCTTTCAAATATTGGGGTTTGGGGCGTCGTAGGGTCCAGCCTCAGTTTTGGACAGGTTCAGTGCGGCTTTGCAGCGTCTGGTGTGTTTCATGGGTTTGTGGGCTCAGTCCACCGCTTAAGGGTTTAGGATTCGCAAGGACAGGCCAACCACCTCCCCCGCCCCCACGCCACTTGCAATGCAGGTGTTCAGTGCTTTCTGGCTTCGCGTTCTGAGGTCTATGACAGTATGGCTTCGGGATGTGCTACAGTGTGGCAAATGGGTGTTCCAGTTTCTCTGCCGACCGACGACATGAAGGCTTCTGCATTCGCGGGTGTATGTCAGTAGCGTCCGGGAGGGGTGGTGTGCAAATCACTGAGTAAACTATCTCCTGAAGATAAACCATAGAAGTTCCAAGGCCCACCATCATGCAAGCCTGGGTGACGACGCCTGCGCTTAGCGCCCAGTGCCCGCGGAAACACAACACCTTGCCCGCACAAAAAAGTTGAGAGGACGGAATGTCAGAGCTACGTACTGTCTGATCAAAACAATCCGCGATAAACGCTACGAGTCATGACTACTGCAGCGATTAACTGTGACGAGCATCATAGAAGTAACTTGTCTAGCTTCTGTCCGCATTACCACTAGCGCACTAGTTTCGTTCATCGCGTGCAACTAACATTACGGATGGCAGCTGTCACGACCATTTTAATGCTATCTGATTACTGGTTGATTTTGCCCGACTTTCGTCAGCTTTACTTTCACTTTCAAACTGCCGTGCTTCGGCGCCTATGGCTGTTACTGTTACTGCTGCAAAAGTCCGATCGGCACTGCTACGCAGTTTTCAACCGACGTTACGCTGTTGGTGGGTTGGTTTTATGTTCGGTTGTCCATGTGATTGGTCGTAGTGGGGATTACAGGCTTCAAGAATGAGCCAAATTGCCGTTCAATAGGATCAGAAGGCAAGCCCCGTAGTGTGTGCACGTACCAGTAGGTCTGTCATGCTGTCAGCCAGGATAGCAACAGCTGCAGCCGGAGTAATGCATCCTACAGGGTTCTATCACAGCCTAGAAGCACAGCTGCTATATGTGATCAGGGCTGCTATCCCGGCAAATCTGTAAGTATTATAATGCTCGACAATGTCTTCCGATGACAGAGGCCGACCACCCTAAACCCTAAACCCTGAACCCTAAGCCCTAAACCCTATAAACCCTAAACCCTAGACATGCCAGCCGTGGCCGAGGCAAAGGCCGACGTCGGGCGGCGCCGGTCTCTAGGCGCAGGCAAAGATCGAGAGGACGGCCTGGCAAAGGGTTTAGGGCTTTAGGGTTTTAGGGTTTAGGCTGCCATTCGAATTATGCAAGACTCTTTGCGGATCTTGGACTTGGGAGCTTGCAGCATGGAAAAGTGTAGGGCGAGGGTTTGGGGTCTAGTTGTATGGAAGGCCTGGCCAAGTCGGAATTTTGAGCACCGCAATGGGCGGCTGTTGTCTTCTAAAGAATTCTGAGGTCTTACAAGCAGTTCGACCCGCTTGCCAGCTTTACGACGAGCTTCGAATCTTGATTCCAGCACACTCTGGAAATGCGATGCTTCAAAAGGCTGCATCGCTGGAGAGGTTATAGCATACTTCACCGGACTTTGGGGATAATCAGGGTCTTTAAGGATTTGAATAGCATGTTGGGTATACTATACTATAAATACAATCAGGGCCATAAGGGCAGTGGTTTTACTAACTATGCCGACCCCTGAGCCTATATGAGGGTAGCCAGGATAGGCATCGATGGCACGGTGGCTCAAGGGATGCCTGGATTGAAGATTGGGTTTCGGATTCCGGGTTCCGGGTTCCGGGCTCCGGGTCTTAGGTCTTAAGGGGTGGTTTAGGGTTTAGGGTTTAGGGGTTTAGGGTTTAGGGTTTTAGATTTATTTATTTTTAAAGATAGCTGATAGCTTAGGCGGTCCTGTCTTTGCAAGATGCGAAGCATGAGGCAGGACTTTCGCCTAGGCTGTTGAAAGACAAACTCTCGCCCCACACTAAAATCCTGAATGTGCTGAGCCCTGAAACCCAGAAGCCATCAACCGCTGCGCAGCAAACCCACGGCCGATACGTCAGAAGCCTGAACCTTTTAGCGAGCAAAGTACAGAAACAACATTGAAGCCAGAAAGCTCGTTGACCCGGAATGTTCGGCTATCAGGTCTTACAAGACCTTAAGAAATTCTTAAAGGGATTATAAGCGGACCTTGCCCACTTGCCGATAATATCTAGGGGCTGCAATACAATCACCGCTACAGTGGGTTGGAACAAAATCCTCGAAGGCCAATTGCAGATAGGTATATGTAGCTTGCCTAAACCTTGGCTGACTTCTGAACCGCTCCTAAAAATTACACTTTTAGCCTGCTTATTATATTTCATATAGAAACCCAAAAAGTTAAAGTCCAAAGAGCCAACCAGAAGAACGCCAAGAAACCCCCTGAGTGCAGGGCCCGGCTTGCCAGATGACTCGCTGCCACCGTGAACAAAGCATCGAGCCCAATACGCTTTTTGTGGGTCTTCGAGACAAGTGTCTATATTGGCGTGGAGCTTCTACTAATCTAGGCCCCCCAGCAGCCCCTAAATTATAAGGGTACCCTTTTCCTGCTATTACAATTCACTAAGGAGACCCCAATATTGACAAGGCCAAAAGTGTACCACTGGGAGACCTACGAGTAGTAATTATTAGTTACTCTGCAACGAAGTAGGGTATCGTCACAAAGGGAATCTGAAGTTGCAGGAGTTCAGAGGAGCGGGCTCCAGGCTGTTAGGGTTTAGAGCAAGGGGCAGCTTAGGTTCAGGGCCCTAAAACCCTCAACCCTAAGCCCTGAACCCAGCATAGGTTCAGGGTGGGTCAGGGTGGAGGGCCGGGGCTTTCAGGGGCTTGTAATGCTTTAGGGTTTAGGGTTTAGGGTTTAGGGTTCAGGGTTTAGGGGGTTCGAGATGTTCGCCGTTCGGGTTTGCATCCACTAATGCTTTCACGCTTGGGGGTTTGGGGTTTTGGGTTACTTGGGCCTTTGGTTTAGCGCGCCGTTAGTGTGCCGGGTACCTCGACACCCCAACTAAGTTCAAGACTCCTGCTCACGGCCTGCAGGCTACGAAGTGCCGGGTAAGGCCCTATACCAAAACATACCGAAACCCTCACACCTATAATCTCCATTGTAGTTCTTCTTTTGGCTGAACCAAGTTTATACATAGGATTCTACAAGGGAACTTAAAAAATAACTACAATGGCGACTGTAGGTAGCCTGTTAATGGAAACCTTAAATTCTAAGCACACTCGCCCTGAGAAGCCTCGGGCCGAGTCCTCTTTCCAAACAGCGGGGTAGCTCCCAGAAGTTCCAAACATGCGGCCTCCCAAACCCAAAGGGTCCAAGTAACACTATAGTATATACTTCGGGGCCCGGATAGCTACTAGGAGCCTACGTACTATATTGGCACTTGGACCCTTTGGAAAACTTAGTGGTCCAGAAATCCTTCTGAATACCGTTTCTGCTGCATGCTGGGAAACCCGGAAGCTAGAACGATCCCATAAATCCCATAAGCGCTTCCCTGGCCAACTTCACACCATCGCACTCGCTCCTGTCGTCTGTAGCGCTCAGACTGCGAAAAGGTGCACTGTCATCAATACAGTGGCCTTGTTGATCAGAACAAGGTTTCGGGGTATACCATGGAATGAATATAATGGGGAACCCTACGAGGAACATGGGGTGTAGTGTATAAAAGTATGAATCTAATCAGGAACCTTTATCCCGTAGTGTGCGCTTGGAGAAAGAAAGTCTCGAGCGCAGCTGTGAAACGGAACAGGGGATTCGAAAGCTGAGCGAGCTCCCGCTGCAGGTGATGACATTTGCACAGGCCATAGCCGATTCTTTCGTGCATCGAGGATATTATGGGCGCATCAGCTTTAGACACCACTGCGCATGCCGTCCTGTAGCCCGAAGCCTGAACACCCGGACTCTTGGCCGGCCTAAAGACCTCAATAATTCGAACAAGCCTTTTTTGAGTTATACTATACTTATATTCATACTAAGGAACCCAAAGGGATGTTCGTGGCTATTCCGACCCAGAGGTGCTTCTTGGAGATGGGTCTCAGAAGCAGCTGCATCTCGCCTGCAAGGTCTTTGTAGATCAGATGCAGGCTGCAACTCGTCAAGGGAGTGACGGCATCCCTATACCCAGTAGCCCTAAACCCTATAAACCCTAACCCTATAAACCCTAAGCCCTATAAGCCCTAAACCCTATAAACCCTGAAACCTATAAACCCTAAACCCTATAAACCCTAAACCTTTCGTATAAGGGGGCAGGGGCCGCTTCCATTTCAACTGATCCCAGAATCCGAAACCCTATGAAAACCTGAACGGTACCGTTTTGTTCGGTCTGGCTCGCCTTTTTCGTCTCCGGCCCGTCGGCCGGGTAACGAGGCTGTCTCCCGGGCTTGCTGGCCTGCTAGGGCTCGCATGCAATATGTTTCAAGCCACTCCCTGTAGGTTGCTTATTTCCAACCGGTTTGCGGGCCATGTTGCAAGCCCGATTTGGGGTGAAAGAAAGAGCCTGCTGCCAGAGTGCGGGAGCCATCGTCCCTCCCTTTCCGCAGCAGGATAAAGGCGGTATTACGATTTGAACGATGTTCCAAACCTCACTGTTTCAGAGGAAACAGGAGCCTGCAAAAAGTACTCTGCAAGCTTCAATGCAACCAACGGCTTCCGAAACGGAATGCACGC
Organism: Symbiodinium sp. CCMP2456; assembly: GCA_905221635.1. Taxonomy (NCBI): domain Eukaryota; class Dinophyceae; order Suessiales; family Symbiodiniaceae; genus Symbiodinium; species Symbiodinium sp. CCMP2456. Next base: position 67,315 of record CAJNDV010029446.1, on the reverse strand, counting down.
CTCTGGTCACACTGACGTACGGAGCTGGAAAATCCGCACGGCCATGAATTGCTATAGCTGCTCTCATGCTATGCCCTTGTAGATCCACGCTGTGTTATTCGAAGGGAAGCTGTTGCAGTCGTATCCGCCGAAGTAGACGGTGCCAGCTTCATCTGAAATCCGGGGCATGGTTGCTTACAGATCCGGGGGCTTAGCAAGAAGTCACGTCAGGGTTTACGGTCTCTCAACTCAGACACAGCTAGACGAGGACTGTTGAACGCTCTCGCAACTCAATTCAGGGTTTATAGGTTTCAGGCAACTATACACGTAATTAACCACCAACTGAGGTACATGCGTGGAGCCCTACTTCTCACTAGCCATGAACCTGCAAGTAATGTAGGGGCCTTAAACATGTTAATAGGGTTTTGGGGTATATTCTAGTATAATTAGAATAATAAGGAACCCCCAAAATAGTCTATTATTACCATTCCGGTGGCGCACCAAAATAGTCCTAAACCCTAAACCCTAAACCCTAAACCCAAATAGTATAGGTAATTAATTCGGCCCGTATATTAGCCGTCTTCCGACCCCACCCCGGGCCCGAAGACTCCTCCGATCACTCCAAGGACGGGAGGCAGATCCTAACCACACCCTAAACCCCAGACCGTCTAAACCCTAAACCCTAAACCCTAAACCCCAAACCCTAAACCCTAAACCCTAAACCCTAAACCTTAAACCTCAAACCCTGTAACCCCCAAACCCTAACGCCTACCAACCGGGCAGACTTCGGAGCCTTTGGGGCTTAGGCATCCACCAAGTTTTGTGGATTTGCTATCGTGCAGATCTTGCCCGCCTGCACCATCCCTCTTAGGGCATATATATATATATATATATTATATGTGTGTGTATATATGTATATATATACATATATATACATATATATATATATATAAATAAATAAATAAATAAATAAACAAATAAATAAATAAAAATATATATATATAGGGTTTAGGGTTTAGGGTCCCAAACCCTAAAATCTTGCTCCTGCCTTTGAATGGCGAATTTGCATAGCAGCGAACGGCCGTAAGGGGCCGATGGCTTTTGCTGCCGCGGCCGCCCACTTCCAGGACGTAGTAATCATCGTGAGCCACACCTGCGGTATGCCGCAGAGGGCTTAGAGTTTAGGGTTTTAGGTTTAGGGAGGACTTTTCTGTTTCTTCTAAATATCAACTCTGGTTTCTTTTGATAAACCCCAAACCCAAACCCTAAACCCCAATCCCAAAATTAGAGCCCAGGCACGGACCGCAAAGCCGCCACCAGCCCAGTAATTCTTCTGCCCGGGGTCAGGGCCTGCACCCATAGCCTTGGAAGGTCTGGCTGATCCTAAACCGTTTGGGGTTTAGGGTGTAGGGTTTAGGGTTTAACGCTTAGGGTCTAAACCCCCCAAAACACATAAACATGTCATGTACACAGGACTCCTAAACCCTAAGCTTCCAGAAGCAACCACAAACTCTGCGCCAAAATCCCTCCAACAGGAGCCCCCAAAGCACCTAAACATAAACCCGTATAAATAGGGTCCCTAATCCGTGTATATATATATATATATGTATGTATACTTATTTATTTGTTGATTTATCTATTTATATGTTGTTCTATCTAATGTATATATATATATATATATAAACATACGGTTTAGTGTAGATTCCTTTATTGAAGATCATATCCCTACAGGAGGTGTGTTCTTCTTGTAGCAATTTGTTGGAGGTGCCTTGGTTGGGACCTACATAGAAAGCTGGAGCATGGGTTCAGGATGATGAGTACTAGAATTCCCCCTACTTTATGTTAAGAGCATGAGGATAATGATGCTCCATTCTACCCTAAACCCTAAACCCTTATACCGCCTAAACCCTAAACCCTCTGGCTTCTACTTCAAGACCGTCACAAACTGAACTTGGCCTCGGGACGCTGCCGCCCAGAAAAATCTGGAAGCCGATGAGGTGGCATCCTTTGGGTTTAGGGTTTCAGGCTAAGGGCTTTGGGTTTTAGGGATTAGGGTTTTAGGGTCTAGGGAAAAATGTTCAATTTCCAAGGGAACCAACGGCATGTTAATCCTTTAGGAACTGTGGCAGATTATAGTATGCCATCGTGCATGATGGCATACTCCAGAATTTCTATAGTATGTTATGGTATGTTATCTTATGTTAAGTGCACGGAAAAAATCAAGTCCGCTTTCTCCACTACCAAGCATCTCTGAGTACCGAAAGTAGTGGGCAGCATGTCGTTGTAGGCCCCGATGGAGTAGTGCAAGTCTTCAGTGCCCAAGTAGGCCCTGGCTTGCGGATGGAGTTCTCCTCCACCGGCGGCTTTAAGTTTCCATCATCGCTGGGATACATCCGAAGGATCCATTAGTGGGATTGGCCATTTGGGTTCCAGCAGCAGAGGATGGAGTCCTGCTTGGGGTTCGATGGGCACGGCACGGCCGTGAGGCCTCGAATCCCACCAACCGCCTCGTGGAATTTGCCATCGCTTCGAAACTTGGCAATGTCTGTGACCACTTTCCAAACCTGATGGAGTTTCAGGATTTGGGTTGGGGAGTGGAAGGGGTCTGAGGGTTTGAGGTCGTGAGGGAACTGTCCCGGACTACATAAACCCAATGAAGCACACATAGTGAGAGTCCGAAAGACAGGGTTGTGGCCGTCGACCCGTTGCAGAATCAGGGAGGCAGCCGACATGTACAGCTTGCCGTTGGCACTGACGAAAGCGAGCGGGCGAAACTCCAGTTTTGTTGCTCCTCCTTTGACCGCTGACCTCGAGGCACCGCACACATCGCTTTGCTGGCCCTTGATTCATCGCGATCATAACCAACCTAAACCCTAAGCCCTAAACCCCAAACCCTAAACCCTAAACCCTAAACCTATACTAAGCCGAGCTGCAGGTCCAGCTTCTCGGGATCCTTATCCCACACCACGTGGCCTGGCGTCTTACTGTCAGGATCGTAATGCCCGGACAGTGCTCCTCGCACGCCATGCAAGGCAAAGATTCCTTGCCGCGAACGACAGGCTTCCGAGAAGGCATGGGGGGTACCCCAACCCCCCAGGTACCTACTATATAGGGTACTAGAGCCCCTAAGGCCCTATATAGTATACCTGGAGGGTTAGGGGTAATTAGGTCGCATAATTTGCGGATCCATGACTACATATCCAACGTGCCGGTATCTGAGCGCACGGTTATGTAGGTCGCATGGAGAGTGGCCTCTTGACCTTCATCAATATAAGGACCCGAATTCTAGGAAAATCTCAGCATGTCAAAGACTTTGCCTGTCGATCTGTTAGTCATCCGAGAGACGGTCAATGCCGGTGACTGCATCTCGATGCACGATCACTGCTCTTGCAGAGCCGCTGGGAGTAGGATCAGTAATCTTCCCAGTGTAGTTGGTCTCGTTCCATTTGTACTGCGTTCCAGGTGCATTCTGATCGTTGTCATCGCGAAACATGATGACGTTGCCATGGGCACCCAAGGAGTAGCATGCCGTTAGCTGCTCCACCGCCGGGCTCAACTCATTACCGCGGCAGTCACGTGTCCATGTGATACTCTTCAAGCAAGTGAACCGCACGGCATGCTCCGAGGACCCCTGGCAACGCATGTCCACCTGAAAATTGCGTCAAGTCAAGTCTTTGTTGAGAGGTCTATGCGGACATGCCTGATACGGATCCTTTCTAGTAGAATCCGCATCTCCAGAAGATAAAAGATGCCCCCAACCCTAACCCCTAAACCCTATAAGCCCTATAAACCCTGGATAAAGCCTTAGACTTTGGAAACAGAATCCCTAAACCCTATAAACCCTAAACCCTAAAGAACTTTCCCAGCCTCCCAATGGCCATCTGAAGAGCTCAGCCTGCCCACGAAGTTCTTACACGGCCGCTTCTGGAAGTCCGGGCCTAGGCTCCCAGTAGCCGAGAAGCCACTTCAAGGGGTTTAGGGTTTAGGGTTTAGGGTGGTTTAGGGCTTAGGGGCTTAGGGCGGTTTAGGGTTATAGGGGTTAGAGGTTTAGGGTGTTTTTTAGGGTCTTCAGTCAGGAAAACCCTAAAGCCTAAACCAGAATCCCTAAACCCTAAACCTAAAGCAGCAAAGGGCACAAGGCTACTAAGGGGGAAATCGAGGGGCTCATCCATTTTCCAAAGGAGGCGAAGAGCTCCTAGGTTCGCCACTGGCAGCCTGTGAAACCTACCTATGGAACCTATAAGGTAACTCCGAAAAGGAGCCACCAGGGAGACAACGGAGACTATGTGTAGTACTATAGGTATATATTCCCAAATAGTAGATAAGATCCCCCCAAAACCCTAAACCCTATAAACCCCTAAACCCTAAAAGGAGGAACACACAAAAATCTCCCAGTCAACCGACCTCGGCTCCCCGTTGTGGGCCACGATGTGCATGGTTTCGGTCGCCGTGAGGTCGGCGAAGTCCTTCATCCCTGTTGCACCTGGGAGTTTGCAGGGCTCAGGTTTTGGTCCTTATATCAAGGATCCTACTGTTTAGGGTACTATATTACTTGGGGTTTAGGGTTTGGTCCATATATTAAGGGTCGTAGTATTTAGGGTACTATATTAAGTAGAGCCCCCTGTGTTCTCGGAAGTCCCCCCCCACCTTTCCCGAAGAGCAGCGACGGGTGCCAGCGCAGCTTAAAACGATCATCCGGAGGCGGTGGAGGCGGTGCAATCGGCCAAGTGTGCTTCTGACACAGCGGTCCGTGCTGACCATTTATCCGGCAAGCGTTGCAGCAGAAGCCGTGGGCTGGTCCGTGTGCCTGGCAAAGTTGCAGCCTTCGCGGGCGCACTTTGGCCTCGAAGGGCCCCCAGCCGCCGGGGCTTCCCGTACTTGTACGTGTACCGGTGTTGTGCGCCTCTGCTTGCAGCCCATGGCTCCAAACCCGTGGGCACTATCAACCCGACACTTGCAAATTAACCTCAGCATGCTGGTTTCATAACCTCTCAAAAACTTGGATGCAAGGAACCCCTCGGATGTTGGGCTCAAGAGCAGAGGTTGACCTATATGTGCCACACTCCCACGACCTGCGTGTTGCCTTCAGCAACCCTTAAGCCAACAACAACACACGCCAGCGCACAAACTCACAAGCTGAGCTTCTGTAGACTAGCGTGTGGAGGTACTCCTACATTGCTGTGGTCTGGCATTATAGTCACGCGACATCTGCCAGCCACGACTAACACGGTTTGAATTCAGATGCTTTTCCAAGTGCACTACAGATCTTCACGCTCTAAGCGACGAAGAGAAAAATCGACTGAAGATGTGTCATGATGTCCCGTCGGTGTGTGGTTGCGCGTAGAGTTTCCCAAAAAGTACACACTAATTGGATGAGATGCAGCGGTGCAGTTTACAGAATGATTGATGCGGCTGTACGTTGTTCATGCACTAGTTTGTGCGAGTTTCTTTGTTCTTTGGCGGCAGGGGTCTACACGAGATATTCTACTGTTGTGTCAGGTAAGTCGGCGGCATAGCTCCGTCGTTCTGGGGTGCTTCTGTGTGTCTTCTGCACTGTCGGGGTATGTTTTCGTGGGGCAAGCGATGGCATTCGTTGGTGTTGGGCTTCGTGTTGCTGGTACAGCACATGGCTGTGGTCGCGGGGTTCACTTGCAGGTGAAGGGCGCATGTCACATGGTGAGAGACGATATTAGACGGGCGTCGGCTGGTACAGTGCAGTGGCCGCCGGTGCACCCGTCAATTATGCACTTGATGTGTTTTTGCGCCCCGCGGCATCTGACCAAGCCCGTATACATGCCTCAGAAGGAAGCCTCATGCAAACCAGCCTCCGCATTTTCAGTAGCGGCTCAGCTTAGACACACCATGGCCTCAGCTGCGGTGCTGAGCCGCTCCATCCTCCGTCCTCTCCAAGGAGTGGGTTTGGAGCGCTTGATCCGGGGTGAGTGTAGAAGTTCAGGTTTAGGATATGGGAAGGATAATGACGGAAGAGACGATGTTGGTCACAGGGCTGGCTTCGGCTAGGCTCGCTTTCTGTGCACTCTCGGAATGTTTCCTGAATCAGTCAACTTTTCCAACATAATGCAGCTACTTAGGCCTTAGATTCCAAGCTTCGAGACCAAGCCAAAACTGCATTTCCAAAGGACCATACAACATTCAGACAGAATAGAAACAGCTGTAGCTACAGAAACACATCGTCGCGGGCAATCACACCTCGGAACCCCACCCTCCTACCTATAGTCCCCATGGCAGTTCCTCTTTGGGATTACCTTGCAGGGTCCTAAATATCAAAAATGTTTCATCCAAAAGACCAGGAATAGTATAACCGGTGACCACCGAGCTCCAAGATTCGGATAAGGAGTGTTGGGCTTAATGTTTGGCCTTTACTAATGTCAGTTGTGTTTTTGGACTCCTTCATAGTTATAGCTATGATATGGGGCCCGAAGAATACCATTGAAATGATTGAGGCTTCAATATCATGCTGTTGGGGGTCTTGGCTCACAAAACTCCTTGTAAGCACGGTGCAATCCCACAATCCTTGCAGCACAACGCTAGCTGACAATATATTCCCACAAAAGTAATTACCCATGTCGTAGGTTACTGTCCCTACATGGCCAGGGCATACCAAACCATTAGATGCCTAAGCGCGCATCCAGCGAAACTTTTAACCATAGTTGTATGCTCATCGTCTCCCTATATCTATATCTACTCTCTCTCTCTATACATATATATATATATATATGGGTAGCAGATAGTTGTACGATGCGATAACCCCACACCCTCGTCTAATTGTAATGGCCCCTATACACGAAACCCGATATCGTATGCAAGCTTCGCAAAACCTAAACCCTAAACCCTAAACCCTAACTCTGATAAAGCGTCAACCCCTGTGTGCAGGGCCCGGCTTGCAAGATGACTCTGTGCCACTGGTGGAGCAAGCGTCGAGCCCAAAATGCTCCAGGGAAGAACTGACCAAACCCCACTTTTGTCTGGTTCTCATATGTAAGTAAAAAAATATGTGTATATATATATATATATGGGGCCATTTTTCAGCACGGACTGAGGTGCCGGCCAGCGCCCATGCAACCCTCACCCCGTCTTAAGGCAAGAGCGTATAAGGGGCCCTAAACTTTAAACCCTAAACCCTCTACGTATATCACGGGGCCCTAAACCCTAAACCCTCTACGGATATCGGCTCCGATTCGTCTACTGATGGCTTCAATCACTCGAATCACTTTTGCTTTTTTTTGGGGGGGAAGTACTGATTTGGCTGAGGCTCTCGCGCCTTCAGTCTTGGAGCTGGGCGAAGGGCTTCAGGTTGCAACAGGTCTGGAGCCCTAAACCAAAAACCCCAAAACCTTTGGAGTTTAGGGTTCAGTCCAAACACACGAGACTACACCGCCATAGTATAGTTTTATCACCGGCATTATTTCTCTCGACCACGCTGGCCATCAACCCGAGTCTACATACTTCCTGCATCACTGCAAACTCTGCATAATCAGTTTATTCGACCTGGCTGAGAGGTTCAGAGGTTCACAGAACCTAACCATAATGTATAAACCAGTGACCGGTGAATAAACCCTACAACGACGGCCCGCCACATTTTCTTTCGCCGCAAAGCCATGCTGCCCCGCCTCAGTTGCTATCAAGTTGCCGAAGCCTCCTTCGATCCGCATTCACGACCGAACCAAACCGGAAATACTCCAGCCCCTATAAGCCCTAAACCCCTAACACTAAACCCTACTTGGAGGATCATGGGACTTAGTAAGTAAGGTTATAAGTCCCCCAATTGGGGTTATAAGTATAGTTACCCTAATTATAGCCCTACTTACTAAGTCCAATGATCCTTTAAGTATAAACTCTACGGCCACAGCAACGGGCAGTGTTTGAGCTTCAGAAAATGATGATGTGGAACCCGAACTTGACCCTACCATGGGAAAGGGTCTTTTTTTTAAGGGCGCCGTACTCCAATTGGGACCCGGAGAGTGACTCTACTTAAAGGATCATGGGACTTAGTAAGTAGGGTTATAATTAGGGTAACTATACTTATAACCCCAATTAGGGGACTTATAACCTTACTTACTAAGTCCCATGATCCTCCAAGTAATCTAGAGAACTACCCGCATACAAAGTTGACCACCCCAGAACAGGCACAAAAAGAAATCTCCAGTTACACAAAAAAAGTATGAAACCTGTATGGTCACTCATGATAGCTCTGCGAAGAAACACCTAAGCCTCGTACGCAAGCCCGTAACAACAGCTCTGCTAGGACCTACAAAACCTCTATAGCACTCCAAAATACAAAATACAGAAGTAACACATGAAATGAATCCTCCTACATCCCGCAGAAAATCCTCTAAAAACCCTTGGCTCTGACGGTTCGAACTTCCCCCTGCCCAATTTTCAGGCAGGGGGGAGAAAAAAGCGGTAGCTTCAAGCCCAATTGGATTTATGTGTTCTTGGAGGACGTCCTAATACCTAAAGCCCGGCCCTGAACCCTAAGCTTTCTTTTAAGTTGGGGTGACTTTGCTTTGATCCGCCCTAAGCTTTCAGGCTTTGGACTCTCGCAACAGGCTCTAGAGCTTCTGGTTTAGGGTTAACACCCAAAGCTACTGTCTGGGGGGGTTGGAGTTGATAGATTTGAGGGTTCGGCATGCCTTGGCCCATTAGGGCTGTAAGGTTAAGACTGACATGTCGGCTGTTAGAACTTTAGGGCTTTGATAGTTTAGGGTTTGAAATTAATGTGCGGCTGTGGGGTCTATTAGTCTACTTCTGGTGTGGTGAGAAAAGGATTGCGGATGATTGCGGGCTTTCGCGCTAAATCCTCTGCTCTGAATCGTCGTCTTCTGGAGGGTTGGAAGATGTCTCGCAAATGGACCATGGCTTTGGTACTGTGGTCGACTGCTCCGGCTGAGATTACACAGACACCAGTAGTGACAATGAGTACCAGTTTAAACTACTCCGTTCCATTGGGCACATCTTGTCGCGACGTTAACAGTTAGCAACCGGGCGCCGGTGACATCTATCTTCTTTATCATCCTCACTGGCAAACAGTTCTGATAGTGTTCACATGCTCCAGGATTGAGCCCCACCGCGTTCTCTTGCTGACTTCGCGTGCCAATGCAGCAATGGCTCTGGGTCGAGGGGGTGGGGGGGTGTCTTTTGGGGGGTTTTGGGTCAGACGTTGGGAGCTCTTGCTGTACCAGCAATCTCCTTTCAAAGCACTTCCACACTTCTCCCTCCGGGAGTTTCCTGAGTCAACCCTTAGCAGCTCTACACCCCTACATAGACCTTAAAAACAAAGCACAACCCCACAGTTTCCTGCTGTTCAACATCTAGTCCCAAGCCTCGTAGCTATGTAGACTGCAGCTGAAAAGATAACATGCAGGGCCCAATACTGTAGAGGCCTTAATCATTAGAATACGGTTTTGCGGACTATTATACTATATTCATAAAAAAGAACCCCCCCCAAAAAATAGTATTGGTAATTATCTAGGCCCTTACATTACTCCATGGAACCTGTAATGAACCCTGAACCCTTTGAAAACCGGAAGCCGAGCCTGGAATAAACCCTGAACGGCCATTATGGCCCTTCGTTGAACCAGCCCTGCATCCCAGAGCAAGCCCCAAAACGCACGAGAAAAAACGCGAACAAACCCTCAACTCATCGAAAAGATCTAGCTAGACTTCCATCCCTGGACTCTACAACCCCTTATCAAGCTTGGGCCTAGGCCGCCCCAAACCCAAGAACCTCATCACGCCCGTAGTACAGTTTACCCATGTCCTGCATGAATTCTAGCACTACTTTGAGATAACGCAAGCATGATAACCAAAACATGGCACTGCAGTCTCATTTCTATGGCTTAGACAAATCCAACAAAGAAAGTAAGCTTGAGGATTCGCCACCCTTTCTATTGCAAGCACTTGTGCTACTGGGCTCAAGTCTCAGACCACCAATCATCATGACTGACGCCAAAAGGCAAACCCCAGACCCTAAGCCCTTTTTTGCATCAGGACTTGTGCAATATACCCCAAACCCGCGAAAAGTAGACTGTTGGGCCCACATGCCAGCCCGAAACCCCAAAATTCTAGACCCCTAGAGCCATGAAGCCAAAAACCCGAGCCCTAAGCCCTAAACCCTAAAAGCCAAAAAAAAACATCAAACCCCCAGCCCCAGACCCTCAACCCTACACACCCTCGCACCCAAACTAAAAACTAAACATAACATGGAACCCTAAACCCGCAACACAAAACCCCCAAAAGTGGGGAACTCCCTAAACCCCTAAACCCCAAACCCTAAATCCCTAATCCCTAAACCCTAAACCCCTAAAGTGGGGAACTCCCGGGTCTCACTTCATCTTGGCGCTGAAGGTCTCAGGCGACTCCTCCAAGCGAGAGGGCGACTGGAGCCCCAGCCTCCGCTGCGTTGCCAGGGGCGTATAGGTTTTAGGTTTTAGGGTTTAGGGTTTAGGTTTTAGGGTTTAGGGTTTAGGGTTTAGGGTTTAGGGTTGAGGGCGTATAAAGACGTTAGCCTGTCACTCAACATGTCTATCTTTGGTTTTCTTTTTTTTGACCGGGCCCTTTTTCCAGCTGGTTTAGGGTTGAGGGTTTAGGATATATATATATATATATATACATACACACACACGTATGTATATCTATCTCTGCGCGTGTGTATACATGTATGTATGCATGCGATGCAAAAAGGATACTTATAGGTATCCATGTATGTATATATATATATATATATATATACGTATATGTATGTATGTATGTGTACATATGTACCTGTATTCATCTCTACATATGTATGTATGTATGTATGTTTCATATGTCTCGATTTTAGGATGTGAGATATTGTTCGTTTCGGGTTTAGGGTGCTACGTGTTCCTTGCGAACTGAGGTCTCCGGGCTTATCAGGGCCGTTACATGGCTTTCATAAGCTATTGTTCGAGTTTTTGGGCATATCATGGTGTTCAGCAGGTTAGTGTTCAGGGTTATGTAAGAGTGACCCCGACAAGGTGACAATCACCGAAACCATAAACACACACCATACAGTCTGATCTTGATTTATCCTGAAGCCTAAACATCTCAGGAACCTCTAACCCTCAAGCCCTAAATCCCTACAGAAGGCTTGAAGAAACGAGAGAACAACTCAAGACTCTGCCGACATCCCGAAGCCGCAAAAAACGCGGCTCACCCAACCCTTACGGTCTATGTATGTATGTATATATATATATACACAATATTCATTTACTTATTTATGTATATATATATATATATATAGATGTATATACTTATGTATATGTATATACTTCTGTATATGCATATACTTCTGTATATGCATATACTTATGTACTTATGTATATGCATATATATATATATATATATGTTGGCCTTCAACGACTGGTGAAAGCGTATACCTCCATTATATGGGAACTCGGACCCTTGGGGCAAGTCCAGCCAAGGGGCGATGCCACGAAGACAATACCAAGCAGCATTGCGCAGAACCTGCTGTGAAGGGGATTAGTCTTCAGGGGGCTGCGGCTGTCTCTTTCAAGAGGCTGGAATGTGGGTAGTCCTCTAAATTAGGGTACCTTTTGCGTGCCAAAATAGGACCCTAACAGGGGTTCTATAACTTAGAGAACTACCGATATGGGGCTTGGGGCGATTCAGGACTTGCTCGGTGGATGTGAGAAGATTTCGGGGTTCCAGGGTTCGAGTGCTGGAGACTGCTTGATGGTTTAGGTGTAGGGTGTGGGGGGTTTAGGGTTGAGGGTTTGGGGTTTCGGGTTTAGGGTTAGAGGTTTAGGATGCTTAAGGTTTAAAGCTTTACAGCGTCATCGAGGCTTGTGGCTTGCCAAGATTTGAGGCTTAGAGTTTATGATGGCGAAAGCGCCAACTTTGCTTCCAGACCCAACCTGCTGCCTTCAGGTTATACAGGCTTTTACTGTAGAGCGCCAAACAATAACCAATACTAGTTTGGGGGTTCCTTATTGTACCATATACCCCCAAACCCTATTCTAACTGTTAAGGCCCCTACATGACAGGGTTCCTACAATTCTTCCTACAGGGGTTCTTATCGAGCGCGGCGGAGGCATGGCAGCGACTTCGAGGATGATCCGAGCCTCGGATTCATGTTGCCGCATCCCTGATGCAAGTAGAGGACGGCAGGACTGAAGCCGAGATCGCCATAGTGTGAAGCTCTTATATAAGACTTTAGCGACGGAAATGTCAACGTGTATGGGGGGGTCAGGATCAATTCCTCCTGTCAGTCCATCATCATCTGGCAGATTTACTGTTTCACGAAGCCTCTATCTCTCCCTCTCTCTGCCGTCCCATCCTCAACGGGTGTCACGAGTTCAGGTTTACCAGTCGGACTGTTATCCACCCAACCCCTGCGCCACAACCCCAAGGTATAACGCCTGGATTTAACCCTTTTTGCAACGGCCTTGTCAGATCTCGACCGGATTTAACCCTAAACCCTGAACCCTAAACATAATCAGAAGTCCACGTCCAAAGCTCTGTTCTAACTGCTTCGAATATATCTGCCAGGCCTGAAGCACTGGAGTACCGAGAGGTTCGTGAGCAGCAGGCCCACCACAATCGCGTTCAAAGGCACCCTACAGATGTTGTACCTCAGTTAGGTGGAAACCCAATGGCTTGAGAATGTTGAAGGGCTTCTTCTTGAACACTATAGCGGTGACAAGGAATCCAAGGATTGAGGAACATAACGATAATAGCCCTCGAGCCGTAAAGGATCCCTCTATAGCTTCTCGTCTATTCCCTCATGTTCTGGGTTAGCATCGGTACCAGTGTGATAATTTGGGATTTCACCGAGGCTTGTGAAGGCCCGGTCCCATTTTATCCTGGATGCATTTGGTTCGGAAAGGATTCCGAAACATCCAGTGCCCAGAACAGTCGACACTGTGGGTCAGAGCTTGATCGTAGAGCCGAGAGGATTAGGAGCATGACAGTCTGCGTGTGGATCTCTTACGTGTTGCCGAAAGTTGCCCCAACCCAAGACCCGCTATAAACTGCCTGAGCTGTTAAACATCCAACCTATCCAATAGCCTGGACCGCCACAGCTCCTGGGGGGCCACGCATGGTTGCACGGATCCTCTCCTTAAGAAGCGAGACGGTGTGGCGAGGACATGAGGCAGTTGGATGCGAAGACCCGGGGATTCAGATGCCGGACATCTTGGAATTCAGTCTCTGACGGCTTGGAGTCTTGGGGCTGATGGCCCCATGGAGCAGATCAGAGTAATTACGGCTTTAGGGTGCTGCTGGTTTCTAACGAAAGGATTTCGGGCTAGGCGCGATGTTGTTCCGAGTTTTGGTTGGAGAAACCTGTGCCCTTCAGCTGTTGCCTCATAGTTCCGAATCCTTGAACAGCGATCTAAGTACCTACGCTGGAACCCTGAGCTATGTAAAACTTAACTTAAGCCAGCCTCGTTCGGCCTAGTGAGCCTAGTGGCTGGGTGGAGTTCGGAGGGACTTCGAGGCTTGCCGAGCGAGCTTAGGGCGCCTTAAAGGTTGAGAAGTCCTAAACCCTTTTAGGGTTTAGGGTTTATAGGGCTTAGGGTTTAGGGGTTTAGGGTTTTGGGATTTTATATACACCTGGAAATCCGAAACCCTAAAACCTAAACCCTAAACCGTAAACGCACCACCCCGAACGTTGAACCTTTCATCCCACACCGTGAACCAGGCAACTCTAAACCCTGCAAGCGAACCCACCCTAAACCTATTTAATGTAGGGGCCTTATTAACTAGAAGAGGGTTTTGGGGGTTCCTTACTATTACTGAAATACAATTCTAGTATAATATAACCCCCAAAGGCCCCTATATTCGGGTCGAAGCCCTGAAAAAAAGAGCGCGAAACGGGCGGGGCCCAAGAGCGAAAAGCCGCCGAGCGCACGAGGACTCGTGAGCAGGCTTTCAGACTCATGGGTTCCAGGTTCCGGGTTAGGGTTTAGGGTTTAGGGTTTAGGGTTTAGGGTTCAGGGTTCCAGGTTCCGGGCGGGTTAGGGTTTAGGGTTTAGAGTTCAGGGTTCAGGGTTCCAGGTTCCGGGTTAGGGTTTAGGGTTTAGGGTTTAGGGTTCAGGGTTTCGGGTTAGGGTATAGAGTTTAGGGTTTAGGGGTTTAGGTTTTAGGGATTCACCGGTTTTGGGTTTTGGGTTTAGGGGTTCACGGGTTTTGGTCTTTGGGTTTAGGGTCTTATCGAACTATCGGGTCCCAGGGTTTGTTGGAAGCCAGGTGAAGTAAATGCTTAAGCGGGTGGTAGCCATGAGCGGTGTGCTGATAGGCAGCAACACTGCTACAACATCGCGAAGTAGATTCTACTACCAATGTTCTCACACAGCTTAGGATTCCCACCTAGCGCCATGCTCACTGCCCAAGCCTAGTAGCCATATACAGCCTGACCATATGTCCTGCGCTTAGTTAGCATTCAAGAAGCAGGGCCCGGGGTGAACCCTCCACTGAAACGGGCCACCTCAAAGCTTTATGTAGACTCACAACTCCCTGAGCCACCGTATTCTGAACTCAAGCGGTCGCTTTAGTACTTGAATGACATGTCTCCATTCCCGGCTTTCGCCCATGAAACCATATGTGCCAAACCCTCAAGAAGTGTCACACAAGGCATTCTGACGGACATGATCCTATTTCGTCGGCAATCGCCAACTTTGATTATCTGAACGTCGACAGTCCCTAAGTGTCCTGATCATACTGTATGGGGCTTCGAAGGTTTCGGCGTTGCTCTTTAAATTGCAACCAGGTGTCTGGAACTAGTTCGCTCTTCACGGTGCCCACTGATGGGAAGTAGATGCCGACGCAGAACTCGAAGAGCAAGAAGCTCATAAAGCAAACCTGAGGTAAGGACCGCAGAAATTCTACGACCCTCTTCTTGATGCTGATGCAAAACCTGCACGCCCTCGCAAACCGGCGACGGGATTATCGTTGATTGTATTGCTATCCGCGTTGTCGTTGTCGCCTTGTTGCTGCTGTTGCTGTCAGATACTTAGTGGTGCCAGTACCCCAAAACCCTCAACCCAAACCCCTTTTTACCCTAAACCCTACGCCCTAATCTGCGGCTAGTTGGCGTGTACGCTGCTGGTGGCGGCAGTGAGGGAGGCCAGGGTAAAGGCGACGACTCCAAGCATGGACAAGAGCTGTAGCCTCGCGGGAGCCGGTAAAGGCGGGGGTTTGGGGGTTTAGGGTTTATAGGGGTTAGGATTTAGAAATTAGGGTGTAGTTGCAGGTTCTCTGCACCCCGGAGCAATGTGGACTCGATGTTGGGCATATGCACACAGAACTCTTCACTTGTCTCTGCGGTGGGAACTAATTCACTCGCCACAAAGCTACGGCCTAAGGGAACGAACGAAGCATTTGTGGGTTTTATATGGGCCTTAAACCCTAAGCCCTAAAAACCCTAAACCCTAAGCCTTAAACTTAAGCCTCAACCTTCATCTCTAGAGTTTCGCCCTGATGATGTAGGAGCTAGTTAGAACAGGGTTTTGGGGCCCATTACACAATTATTGTAATTTGGAGCCCCCAAAATAGAATTGGTAATTATTGAGGCTCCTATATTAGGGTTTAGAGTTATAGAGTTCTCGAAGGGTGTATATAGGATGTATGTGAAATCAGCGAGTTGCGGTTTACGCGCGCAATCGCCAAGATGCAACGCGCAACCACCTCCAATCCGGCAAGTTACATAGACAACACGGAACCAAACAAAACACGGCTTCATCTGCTGTCCTGTTCCGCTGCTACAAGCCAAACCATCTAAGACACAGATTACACGGGGATTCTTAGAGCAAGACCAAACCCCGTAGTTTAGGGTCTATGTTAGGGCCCGGATCCCGCAATGTCCCGTCGACTCTGCACTCACCATGAGGACGTTAGGCCTGAGAAGGGCTCGCCGACCTTACAGTACTCAGAGGATCAGGGACGTAGCAAGAGAAAGGTTTACCGGTTTACCTTAAATTTCTATCTGCCCATATTTACACACACACACACACACTCTCTCTCTCTCTCTCTCTCTCTCTCTTTATGTGTATATATACATATATATACATACATTTGCAGATGCATGTACAAATACAAATATATACAGAAAAATACGTGATTCCTTTTTCACTCGTTTAAGGCCAAAGTGATACACACTTTAGCATGGACCGTTGAGGAGTCATTGGCGTAACTACACTTATGCAGCCCTTACCACGCATTAAACCAAGGTGCTTTTAACCATGCTCATGAAGCCCCCTGACCCTGTAATTCCCTGGCAAAGATCAATGCAGGTCGTGCCATCCCAGCCAAAAGCCCAAATACAAGGGATTCTTAAGCCCAACGATCCCTAAGGCTCCATGTACCCAAATGGCTTATCCTAAACCCTAAACCCTAATATTTGGGCCCAAAGTATCCATACAGGGACTACTTTAAGGCCAAACTACATACTATATAACATATAACTACATGAACCCTCTGCTAGCTTCATCCAACATTTCAGGCCCCCAGGACCCGGCCTTCGAATGGAGGGTATGTAATCAGAAACCAAGGTCGACAACGAAGCCCCGGACCTCATGGGTGGTTGTCAAAATTATGGTCCTTTTTGGGTCCTTATTATAATACGGCACCTATTATTTAGGGTACCCCAAAAGGGACTATAATTTTGACAACTACCCTCATGGAAGAGGGTCTCGGGTGGGGTTTAGGGCTTCTGGGTTTGGAGCTTTAGGTTTTTGGGCCTAAGGGCTGCCCTCAGTGCTTGTACCGATGCGACCGGCACGACCCCTACCCTCGTGCCTTGTGCTCTAAAGCAACTTGGGCTTCCGGTTTCGGGGTTTCCTGGAGCCACCACGGGTCCGCCCATGGAGCATCTACTCAAACTTCTAGAGTTCCTGGCAGGAGTTCCTGGCTTGCGGTTATGGCGCTTAAATTGACTATCTGCACCTACAGTATAACTAAGGGGCTGTCCTCAGGATGATTCAATGTCTTACCGGCAACACCCTCTTCTGCGAGAGTCCTAGCCGAGATTGCTGATCAAGGGTCGCAGGCTCTTCATGCAAGGAAGACTTCCTAAATGGGGTTGCCGAAACTAGGCAACCCTATTATAGTACCCTAAATAGTAGGATCCTTATTCTAAACGACCCCAACATAAAGGTACCCCTTGTCTTCGGAAACTCCAAAATCTCCACAGCATCCCCGGCTTGAGGGGTTTGCCTTGCGGGACCTGTGGGACAATTGAATCTTAACGCTTTCACCTTTGCGGATGTGCAGGAAAATCGCGATGCAGGGGCCTTGAATGACATTCCTCGTGCTGAGCATGGTAACCCCTCGCCAAGCCTAACTCGAGTGCGACTTGTTTTGGCTTTCTGCGCCAACCTCGACTGCGCACAGCGGCCTACCGGAATGCCCTCACCCCAGGGACGCCCTAGACCCTTGTAAGCCCCAGATCTTTTACACACAAAGCCGAGAAACCCTTCAAGGCCCAGAGTCCTACCTATAGTCTCCATTATAGTTCCTTTTTTGGGTTTAACCAGTTATATATTCAGGATTTTATAAGATATCCCCAAAAAAGAACTACAATGGAGACTCTAGGTACAACCTGAAAGCTTGCGCCCTTTAAAGGCAGCACTCCCGTCACGGTCGCTTTTCCACCAGGCATACCAGGTGCCAACCTGGCCAGCCGCATCTGTGACACTCGAGAAGGGTTTCCGGCCTGCGGCTTTTGGCAACTGCCCAATAAGGCCGAAGCAATGCATTTGCGATGCGAGCATCTCAAAAGGTCAGACTATACGGAGGCCAGTGCGCAACAGCCATTGCCCGCAATCTGCTCTGGATAGGATTTGGGGGTGGTCGTGCGAGCCAAGCACAAATGCTTGGGGCGTCAGCAATCTAGGCCCAGGCCGCCGGTGCGTCGCCGCCGCCATGCGCCTCTATCCTTGCAGTCTTTCTGCGACACGGTCCTCACTTCGGACCTCCTCCTCCTCCAAGAAGTTCCGGGACTCCAGGCACCTGGCTGAATGATATCTGGCTTGTTGGGGCTTCGGCTTCAGGTACAAGAGCTTGGATAAAGCTCGAAGTCAGGGTGCGCGATTTGAGGTGAAATACCTCGGATTCGAAAGGGACATCGCTGCTGTAACGACCACTGTTTCGGCACAAACATTGCATCCGGCTCATGAGGGAAAGGGGTACGCGGTAAGGCTGCCTGAAGAAGAGTGTGACTTAGTATACAGGCTTCTGCATTAGGGCATCAGCGCTCTCCCACAACCAACTTCTGCCTAAACCCTTTAATAGAGGGGCCTGAATAATTAGAATAGGGTTTGGGGTATAGTATTATACTACAATTATAACAAGGAGCCCAAAAAACTCTACTCTACTTATTCAGGCCCCTACATTAAACCCTACAAGCCCTGGGCTCTAAAATTCAGCCTAAACCCTAAACCCTAAACCCTAAACCCTAAACCCTAAAAGACAAGGAGAACCTCGGAGCCTCACGTGAGCTTTATGCAGATACCCTCCTACCCCTACGCAGAGGGTTTAGGATTTAGGGGTGGGTTTAGGGGTTTAGGGGTTTAGGTTTTAGGGTTTAGGGGTTTAAGGGTTCAGAGGTTTAGGGTTTAGGGTTTAGGGGTTTAGGGAACATCCCTCATAAACCCGAATTGCTCATCCTGGACGCTACAACCCCAGAGCCCTGTCAACCCTAAAGTCCTTTGGCCCTGCCGAAGGCCCAAACTCTAAGCCCCTACCTCAGTCTCCAGTGTACTTCCTTTTTTTGGCTTCACCAGCTATAAATTTCGAATCCTAGAACATCACCACAAACAGGAACTACAATGGAGACTATAAGCATAAGCCCCAAAGCTCCTCCTCTCCAGGTGCTCGCGCTCGACCACGGAATGCCACGGGTTCTCCATCCTCCAGAAGTCACGGCTTCCTGAAGTTCCCCCCGGCCCAAACCGCTCCCTTTAGGGTGGAGTTTGGGGGTTCCGGATTGTGGGTTTAGATAAGCGTGGATTTGGTGTTCAAGGGAGTTTTGCACCTGAAAGCGGGCCGTCGCGATTGTTCATGTTGACTTCCGGCCGTGGGGATCTTTCATGTTAGCTTTAGTTCGTGGACGGTGAAAATCTTGAACTCAAATGTCTGAGCCATTTACCCTAAAACCCTTGCCGAACCTATACAGGAATATAAGTCATAGGTCATAGAAGCCCTCAACACCGCAGCCTTCACCCAAACACCGCGCCTCCATCCCAAAAGCCTCATGCGTTCTCAGTCAACACTTCCTGCTCCCGAATTCAACATCAAGACGGCTCCAAACAACCCGACCCATCGGCAGCCGAAAATCAAAAATCGGTCCTGAGGGAAGGCGATCGGCAGCTCAACGGCTATGGGTGCGATGTTCGTCTTCACGGATCCTGAAGCCAAGCGTCCGATGAGGCGCGTGTGATCTTCAAGACAACCAACACTCTGTCTGAACCCCTGAACCCTAAACCTGAAGCCCGGAACCCCAAAAACCCTGATCCTTCCCGGAAGCCCCAACTACTGATTTGCAGGCTAGAGCTTCTAGGCTCCGGGCTTTCACTTTCTGGGGTTGCCTCTTCGGACCACCTAATGTAGGGGCCTTATAATAATTAGAAGGTTTTGGAGGCTCCTTATTATAATTATAGTGCAAAATACCCTATTCCCTATTCTAATTATTATATAAGGCCCCTAAAAGAACTTCTCTGCTGCATGTGGGCAGTTGTACCTTGCGCCACGTCACTATGGCATGGGGCCACTAGTGATTGGAGGCCGAAATGGGCTTCCATAAGATTGCACGGTATTGGATTCCCAAATGTGATCCCGAATATGGGAATCCCAACTAAAGGGTGCATGCCTTACCTGAACCCCAAGCAGACTACCTTTTTAATTATACAAGGACTTAGATGAAGAACTCAGCATAAGGAAGCCCACATATGTCGGTTTCATAGGGTCCAGGTAAACTAGGGCAAGGGACCCTCGACCGGCCCTCTTGCATGCGTGTTTATGTCCCTAGGCTTTTCCACAAGAGTAACTTCCCTGAGCCATACCCAGAGACTCATACCCAAGTATCGGTACCCGACAGAAGGGGTAGGGTTTAACCCTACAGGTAAACCCCAACTCTTTTACCCTGGGGGGGGGGGGGCAGGGTCTAAGGGTTTAAGGCTTTTCGGGCATTAGGGGTTTAGGGCATCAGGGCCATACAAAGACCGAAACATAACGTGATTTAGGGTGTGGCTAAGAGGAGCCCATACTGTAGTACCCAAAATACTCGTGCAAGACCTCAGGCAATTTGCCGATCTACTGGCCCTTTGCAAGTCGCTCCGCAAGTGCACTCGAGGCCACCGGAGTTACCAACATGATTAATTAGGGTTTAGGGTTTAGGGTTTAGGGTTTAGGGTTTAGGGTTCAAGGAATTATTAATCGCAAGACACATGACTCTTCGTCTGACCATTGTTACTGTTATTGATCTTGTCGTCGTCATCATTATGTCAAGCTCTTCGTCCGAGGCACCCAGGCGCTGATGTCGCCCTCTCTCAGCGAGGTGTCCTGCATGATAAGTTATAAGGGGCTGAGGGCACTTGACCAGGGTCGTTGGGTCCTGATAGTAAACCAGTCCGGGCATGCACCTAATATAGGGAACAGGGTTTTGGGGCCCCTCCTACTATAATTCTACCAAGGAACCACCAAAATAGTATAGGTAATTATTAAGGCCCTATGTTAAGCCCATGGTTTAAAGCTTTGGTGGTGTCGGTTCTAGGCAGGGTTTCCTGACACAAAACCCCTATGCCGCTTTATACCCACCAGTCTCACCCCAGAAACCGACGAGCCAAACTGAAAGGAAGAAGGGCATCTCGGCAATGCACTCGCACAGTCACAGCCGGGTTTGGGGGGTAAGGGGACCTCAGCAAGGACCCCTGATAAATCTCACGGAGGTACCACCGCGCCGATTTACCGTTTTGCAGCCTTGCAGGCTAAGGCGACGTGGCACAATTCTTCACCGAAAGGAGGCCTAGAATGCTTCTACATTCAAGAAGTCTGACTACACGGTCGTGTAAGTTTTCGGCATTTCGGTATCGCAGGACCCAAACTGCAACATCTGCTAGAGCCTAAACCCCAAGCCCTAAACCCTTAACCCTGTGTAAACAACGGGGGATCTCCCTGTAAGGCACTGCCCAATAAACCCTCAACCTAACCTCGCAACCTCCTTGTGCCGTAAAGACTAGTAGCACCCTTGCATAAACCCTGTCAGAAGACGTCTTGAAGTTTCCTTGTAGAGACCTGTTAAAGAACTTGGTTCACTTACTCCTGTAGAACCCCCCTAAAAAAACACCGTAGACCCTACTGTAAACCTTAAACACTAAACCGCAAATCCTACGAGTAAAATCTAAACTCTAAATGCCGTGTCCTGGCACGGCTCTCGCTCCACGCCGCCCTTCTGCCGGCTGGCGAAGTGTCGGAAGAAAGGTGGCCCGGCGACGGCGAGCCGGAGCTGGGGGAGGAGAGTTTTTAGGGTGAAGGTATAGGGTTTAGGGTTTAGGGTTGAGGATTTAGAGTTTCGGCGCTATCCAGGCGAGGCTAAGCCATCTGGACCCTACTAAGAGAGCAAAGTCGTCCTTTCTCATCCATAGTCCGTGTTGCGGACAACAGGAGCATCTTCGAAATCAAACGAAGTGCGCACTGAAACAAGCTTCGAAGATGGCGACAAAGGAACCCCCCCAAACCACCTCCTGCCCTTCCTAAACCCTAAACCCTAAACCCCCTAAAACCGACACTGCCCCTCAAAAGCTTGCCTCGGCCTTCGGTAGAAGCTCATGAAACTGTCGAAGAATGCCTGTCAGAATTTGTTTTCCCACCCGCCCAGCTGACAAAGTCGCACCGCAGGGAGTTTCGTCGGACAAGAAAACGTTGTTGAGGGGACCCCAAGAAGGTATGCATTCTTCTGGAACTCAAGGCCAAACCCAACTGAACAAATGTCAGAGTTAAGGGCTTAGGGTTTAGGTTTTAGGGTAAGGACCATGGGACTTTGTGAGCATGGCTGTGGGTAACTTAAGCCTGGGACCATGTTTATAGTAGGTTTCTATCTACAAGCGTAGCTACCCCGGCGATAACACCGTACTAAGTCCCATGAACACTTATCCTGGCATTGCAGGTGTGCTGCCCTTCGCACCAGGATGTCGTAAAAGCGCGGATGTTGAGGGGCACAAGGTGGCTTTCTCAATTTGGGTGCCATGGGATGGAGATTGGATGTGGCGTCATGGAAACATGATGTCCCTAAACCCTCAACACTCAGCAGGTGATACCATGCACTGTTGGGAATGTGAGTTTCCAGGCGGAGTGTAAGGTAAGGAATTCCACAACCAAACAACTTCAACCCTCAACCATAAACCCTATCATTCCACAACCAAAAACCTTCAACCCTCAACCCTAAACCCTATCAGCCCTATCATAACCCGAAGCCGTGGTCCTAGATGCGCTGCGGGCGGCATGGCTTTCACATGAGACAGACAGGTCTGGAAGCCGGCGCAACATCAGCTTAGGGTGCTATTCTGTTGCATCACCGCCCCCAATCATCAGTACAGTAGCAGTATCCAAACAGGGGTTTAGGGTCTAGGGGTTTAGTGTTTAGAGGTTTAGGGTTTAGAGTTCATGTGTAGGGTTATATAGGGCTTAGGGTTTAGGGTTATATAGGTTTAGGGTTATATATGGCTTAGGGTTAAGCGGTTTAGGGTTTAGGGTTATATAGGGCTTAGGGACCCAACATCAGCAGACTCAGAACATGCAGAAAGTGCTCTTAGAACCACAATAAACATACTATGTTTTACAATCCCGTGGTGTTTCAGTGCAAAAGTTTTAACGAATGATTCCTAAGAGCACTAAAGATGCACTCAACCCCAACAGCTTAAAGCTCCCCTACATCACAGCATGAAGCCTGGTGCCCGAATTTATTGTCCTGATAGAGGGGCCTAACTGCCTAACTAAATGATTGTCTACACATATCAATAGAATTCCTGACGGTTCCTTACGATAAGTCCGATAAGTGTGATTAGCCCAATATACCCCCAAACTGTGCCCCTGAGCCCACAGACTCTGAAACAAGTCCTTCTCCTCAACTGCCCCGCCTAAGCAGGAAAGGCAAACAGCCCGGTCCACATAAAGGTCGACTGTGCCGGTCACCGACCTCCTCATTGCGCTAGCGGTTTGGAGTTTTTGTGCCAAGCACTCTCGGCGAGCCAAGCGGGGTTAGCAGCGGTTAGCAGGCTGGCAACGCGAAGCCGAATTTGTATGCATTCACAGGACAGAAAAACCCCATCAGAATCAAGATGAACCTCCGGTTTAGGGTTTCGTTCTTTGGTTTGGATCAACTTTCTCTTGATGCCATCCCTGCAAGAAAGGTGCGCAGAGGGAGCCCCCATTGAGCAGAAGCAAGACCCCGCTTCGGAGTCTAAGGGTTGAAGACATTTCCGATCTTGCATGGCGTTTATATTTGGCTCTGTGGTGTGCTGGGGCCGGATGAACTTTTCACCGGGTGCCAATTAGAAGCCTTGAAGGACTCAGCATTTCGGGCTGAAGGGCTTCGAGGTTGATAAGAAGCTCTATAAAACCCTACACCTACCTAATTGCCCATCTGCCAAACACAAACAATCACAAGAGAACTACCGAAACCCGAAACCGTGTAACAAGCCCACGTATTCCTCACAGAACTCATGCAAAACTCGTGCAGTAACTACCCTTTGGAAAGTCTACAGACAGAGCCTTAGTTCCGGACCTCTCCAGCGGCGGCAGCGCCGCCAGAGTACGAAGGAGTGCCACGCGCTCGACGTCGCCATGGCGGCGGTAGCGCCGATCCTTGGATGAAGATGGGATCTTTAGCGCACCCCCCCCCCCCCCCCCCCCAGGACCCCTCAAGAGAAGCCTAGTGGTTCTGAATTGCAGGGTACTCAAGCCCTAACGTGGGAGGGTGCTGGCATAGGGTTTAAGGCTGCAGTTTGGTGGCACCGACACGGAGGATGAAAAGAAGGGGTCTCCTCGGTCCGCATAGTTCGGGACGATGCGCTTTCCTAGGGTTCCCCCGAAATCTTAAAGCGCCTCGAAATTTGGCTCTCGTGAATCAGGTCATATTACCGGCAACTTGATACCGGAAGGCCCTCAAAATTCCGCGAGAAACCCTAAACCCTAAACCGTGAA
>CAJNDV010029446.1:28790-42207 GCA_905221635.1 Symbiodinium sp. CCMP2456 | reverse complement strand
TTAAATCATATTAGGGATCCGACTATAATTTAAGATATATTCCTTAATTAAGGGATCTTGGAGTCTCTGGGTCTCCATCAAGCCCCAAAAAGCTACACAGCTACAATGGCGGCGAGAGGGGAGGGGGGGGGTTGGAAGTAGGGGGGGTGGCGGAGGCAGGAACGACAGAGTCCGAAGCACACGCCTGCAGTGGCTACACAACTTGAACCATGAACCAAAAACATACGGATCCAAGGCTCAAGGAACCCGATATCCACCGACATCAGCTCGACCTGTTCCGCACAACATGTGCGAGGCTTTCAGGTATGGTCGAGGGCATGAGCATTCTGTCAAGTCAGTTCCGGATTCGATTCCAGGTTGCATGTATCTGCTTAATTCTTGTGGCTCGTGGTTCACAGTACGGGGCTTCCAAACCTTCAAGATTCGAAAAGCACGCCCAAAGGCGCCTTCAACCGAAGCACCGTCTGCCCAAAAAACAAATTGAGAGCGAAGGCCTTGCTTGTTTTGGAAGCCACGTGTTTCAAGCAGAGGGTTCGCATCAAGAAGCCAACTGGAGGTTAGATTTGATGTGGCGTCCAAAGCAGTAGTGCTTGTGCTTTCGAACATCGAACCCAAATACCTACCGTCTTATATGCCCAAACCCTTACATTCCAAGCGTACACTCACTACGCCGTCAACCCACAAGCCTTGCTACACCCCAAGTCCTCAACCCGAAACACTGAATCCCAGACTCTGACCTCTAAACACAAACATGCTCCCGAAACCCGAAACTCGTAAACCCTAAGCCCCAACACCCCCCGACTACCAGGGGGTTCTTAAGGGGTCTGGCCAGCCGGCAAGCCCTGAACCCGAAAGTGCAGCTTTTGCTGAAACACCCAATCCTATACTCTAAATCCCAATATACTACCGAATCTCAAAAACCCAATAGACCCTAAACCCGGAACCCTACACCCCGAACCCTAAAATAGCCCTCGACCCTAAGCCCCCTAAGCCCCCCAGTCCCTGAACTACACCCGAAAGTACACCCTATAGGCCCTGATCCCTGAAGTTCTCAGAGCCCATCGTCCGAGCTGCGTCGTCGTCCGCCTTCATCTGCCGGGCGGCGGTGAAGATGAGCGTGCCGTCTGTGCCAGGCGTCGGCTTTACGACTGGGCTCATTTATTAAAGGCTCTTCAGGGATTCTCATAATTAAGGGCTGCTCCTTAAACTCGTAATTCAGGGTTCCAGACTACGAGAAGGTGCGCTATGGCATCGGGTTGAAGACTTGGGGCTCAACTACGAGCAGCTTCTTTCCACACTCCCGCTCGGTCTGGTCCGTGGTGACGCCGAGTTCACTCTGAACTCCAATGCTTTGGCTCGCGTCACAGATCAATTTCGCTCCCGGCGCAATTTTCGAGCATTTTCCCCGAACCCCCCAGGTACCTACTATATAGGGTACTAGAGCCCCTAAGGCCCTATATAGTAGGCACCTGGAGGGTTAGGGTTCCGTGATGCAAACCCTGTCTCGTGCCCACTTTGGCCTGCAGATCGCTCGAAACCGTCCAGCTACTAGCAGGGCCACCGGCTCTTGTGGTCTCGAGATCGAGGCGTTCCAAGTTTAGGGCTTAAAAAGTTCAGGGTGTATAAACCCTTTTCTTTACTGGACTCAAGTCTAGCCAGACTGCTTCCAAGTTTAGGGTTTAGAGTTTAGGGTTTATAAACCTTTTTTTTGTACTGGGCTCAAGTCTAGCCAGACTGCGACCTGCAATCATCTTGACCGAGGCCGACATTGAACCCTAAACCCTAAACTCGAAACCCTAAACCCTAAACTCGAAACCCTAAACTCGAAACCCTAAACTCGAAACTCGAAACCCTAAACTCGAAACCCTAAACCCTAAGCAGTGCCAATCTGCTGGCGCCACAACGCTTTGGAGTCGTAAGGCGTGGTCTTGGGAGCCTCAAGTCAAGGCGCCGTCCCCAGACCTCACAACAACACCCTAAACCCTAAACCCTAAACCCTAAACCCTAAACCCTAAACCCTAAACCCTAAACCCAAGCCCTAAACTACAATCCCGCATCCCGAAACGTCCAAAGCTTGCGTGTCCCACAGCGTTCTAAAGCTCCAGGACTCCACTCTGGGGGTCCCTCCCGGAACCCTGAGCGAACCCTAGTCAAAACCTAAACTCTAGACCCTTAGCCCCAGAAAGTACCAAACGCTACCAAAAAAACCAAACAAAACACATACACAGCACAACCCAAAAGCCCTACGGCCCTACGTAACTGCAGAGGCCTTAATAATTAAGATAGGGTTTCGGGGGCTCCTTATTAAAATTATACTCTAAAGGACCCCAACACCCTATTCTATTTATGAACCACCCCTATAATAATATCCCCACCCTCTGCGTTTTTGGGTGGTGCCCCCGGCACCTTCCACGGCTTGGCCCGAGGTCCAGGCAAGGCGGAAGGAGAGGAAGCCCAAGGCACGGAGTGCCCACCTTTTCTGGGATCTCTTCGGGTTTAGCGGGGTTTCATGGGGGGTGTTTAGGGTGTTATGATCTTTTTTTTGGCTTGGTTTCACGCAGTTTTTTTAGGTTTGGGGGTTTAGGGGGGGTTTATGAGTTAGGGTTTGTATGGTTACTTGGGAATTTGTTTACAGAGCTCATTTGGGGGAGGGGGCTTCGGGGCATCCTGGTATTTTTCAGATTTCATGTTCTGGGTGATTTCCTGTTCAGGGGTACTTATAGCTCTTTCTAAGGGTCCCCCCCCCAACAAGTCTTGCTTTTTTTCGTTGCTTGCTTGAGGCGGTGAGGGTCTAGAGTTTCGAGATTTTAGCTCTTGTAGATTTTCAGACTTAAAGCCCGAAAACCACCGACACAGCCCTGAGACCCCTGCACGAACCTCTGAACCCTAAACCCAACCCTTAAATGAACCTCCATAGAACCCTCTACACCCAAACCCAACCCTTAAAGGAACCTTCATAGAACCCTCTACACCCAAACCCAACCGTTAAAGGAACCTTTATAGGACCCAAACCCAACCCTTAAAGGAACCTTTACAGAACCCTCTACACCCAAACCCAACCCTTAATTAAAGGAACCTCGAAGCTCTCTCTAGAACCCTCGAAAGAAGGACGCTCGAACTCAATGCGTATCAGCTGCGGGCTCGAGGCGTCGGTCTGCCGCCTCTGCCTGTATCGGAGAACCCTAAAGTGATCCCCCTCACCCCTGGGCTCCTTTAGGGTTTTGGGGCTTGGGGGCTAGGGTTTAGGGTTTACTGTAGAGCCGTGCCTTTTACAGGGATATCCGGCTTCGGTTAAGGAAGTGCCATGTAAGGCTTTTGAAGATGCTCATGAACTCTTCTGGGGGTTTGAGCCCAAAAACCCTATTCTGACTATTAAGGCCTACATTCATTTTGTTGAGGTGATTTCTTCGGCTGCTTCAGAGTTTCGGGGTTTAGGCACAGATTTCCACCGCCTTGGCCGTCAGGAGTTACCTTCGCAAACTTCGGCTGGGACAAACTCTCCCAAGAAAACCTCGAAGACATAAATCGAAAGCCCCATAACAAAAACCCTAAACCCTAAACCCTGGGCCATGAAGCCAGGTTTGGTGCCTCAGCACCGCACGGGCCCCTCTAAGCACAAAGGAGCGCGGAGGAGATGGGACTCCCAAGGCACCGAGTACCTAGACTCAGACGCCGCGCAGGTTGTCGGAGTTCGGACTTTGGGTATCGGCCCTGTGAGCTCGCTACCATAATGGTTTGCGGGTTTAGGGGTTATAGGGTAAGGTTTAGGGTTTAGGGGGTTAGGTTAGGGTTTAGGGTTTAGGGACATGATGAAGCCGAGGCTAAAGGAGCAACAAGAGTATACTTGCCGTCATTCGAAGCCCAATAGACATCAATGCGAAGGATGATTGGGAACTCAGAATCCACGACTTGCAGCTCAGGATTTGTCGGCTTGAGTTCAAACCTGCGAACAACTCCAGCACTCGTTGGTGTTTAGGGCAAAGGCGATTTTCACCCTCCTCCTGCTGCTACTACTACTACTACTACTACGACGACGACGAGCACGGCTACGACTGCGGCTACGCACGACTGCACCTACGACCTACGACTACGACTACGACGACTTCGACGACCACGACGACTGCTGGCGGTACAATTACTGCAACCACAACTGTTACGTGCTACCGTTCCGCCAATACTAGTGGCACTTATATCAATAGAAACACGCTGTATGGAAGGAACGATTATTGCACCACTCGGCAGTCGACAACGGTGACTCTCTCTGACAGTTGCCCTAAACCCTCAACCCTAAACCCTTAAACTCCCTAAACTCCCTAAACCCTCAACCCTAAACCCTTAAACTCCCTAAACTCCCTAAACCCTCAACCCTTAAACCTAAACTCCCTAAGCTCCCTAAACCCTCAACCCTTAAACCCTAAACCCTAAACCCCTAAACTCCCTAAACCCTCAACCCTTAACCCTTAACCCCTAACCTGCCTAAACCCTAAACCCCTAAGCTCCCTAAACCCTCAACCCTAAACCCTTAAACTCCCTAAACTTCCTAAACCCTCAACCCTTGAACCCTAAACCCTAAACCCCAAAGCTCCCCAAACCCTCAACCCTTAGAGGATGTCGGGCTTTCTCTGCCGTCCTAGCGGCCCCGGGTTGCCACCTGGAACCCACGTCGCTCAACTGCGCGAGATACTAAACTTTAGGGGCCGGTTATACCGAGGTTTAGGGTTTAGGGTTTGGGGTTTAGGGTTTGGGGTTTAGGGTTTAGGGATTAGGGGCTGAGTACCCTAGCCCACAAAAAGTTAACCTTTTCAGTTATGGAAGGATTATATACACCCCAAAAGGTTAAAGGTTACCTACTCAGCCACTAAGTATATAAGGAAGGGCTTAGGGTTCAGGGCCTGGAGTGAAGGATTTAGGAACTCTAGGGGGCAGCGATAGATCGACCAGTGTGCTAGTTGTTTTATACATTTGTTGCGGGGTTGTGGTAGGCTTCTCCTAGGTCCTATGAGAAGCAGTGCTTGAAGATACCTCTGGTTAAGGCTGAAGGAGAAAGCTTGACACACAACTGAAACAACTACATGTTTCATACTTCCATCACGCCCGGATCCACCTGCGTCTGTATCAGCTCGGACTCATATGCGCCTGCTGGGGCAGGGTGTCGGTTCTCACTTCCCAGACGTCTGGATTCGGGATTCGACTCCAATGTGGGGCTAAGAAACATCTAGAATGTCGGCGTAAACCCTCCGCAACCACGGCCTTATGGTTATCCACCAAGACTACAACCTAGGGGTCTACACAGGGTCGAACGGCCTAGGGTTCAGCTCTGAGCAGTGCAGACATTGCGAATACATGTTTCGCGACACACAAATCTTGGCCTGTATGTCTAGAAGCATAGCTTTTAAACTTACACAACGGTATATGACAAGTCCAGGAAAGCCATAGATGACTACCTATAGTCTCCATTGTAGTTCCTTTTTTAGGTTTAACCAATTATATATTCAGGATTTTACAAGGTATCCCCAGAAAGGAACTACAATGGAGACGATAACTAGATCCCCTAGATGATAACGATGACAGCAGCCTGGAAGGCTTGCACCTTGTCAGGTCTGAAGCTCAGTTTTATTGGTATGATTACGATTAATATTGGTAGTCTTACTACAATTCGTCTTGTTGTTCGTATTATCATAGTTGTAATATTAATACTAATACTGTTCATATTTTTGTTGTTTAGTATTAGTATTATCCCTCCTGCCGAAGCCTCGCCCCAGGCGCCGTGGCCCGTGGCGCAGAGCAGCAACTAGCCGCCGCAACTCCGCCCCCCAGGGCCTGAGATTGATGTAGGTCTTTAGGGGTTGAAGTGTTTAAGCCTAGGGAACTTAAGAACTATAGAATAGGGATTGATTTAGGGTATCAGAACTCGGAAGTTCAGGATGTGCTTTGAGCTTCTTCTTCGGAGATGAAGAGCTCTACGCAGCGAGCTCTGAGCCAGAGACAAACCCAAAGGACCTCCCAACGGACCCCGCCCAGCACAATCCGAGCTGGCAGTCTTACCTAGGTCCTGGCTATGTAGTTCTTGGTTTGGACCCTGCATGTCTTCTTAAAAAAGAGACCCCTTGTAACCCACCCACAAGAAGGGGCAAGCGAACCAAGGTTCTACTGGTACCTCATCACTTATGGCTTGAAAGCATCTGCGGGCCTCAGAATGCGCTCACGCCACCACGGCATGTCAACGCCCGTGCCGCCTCAAAGCTAAAGGAGCTTGTGGCGAGGCTTTCGGGCTTATGGCTTATGGTTTCTATGGTTCAGCAGTTGGGCGAATGATAAGAAGAAGACGAAGAAGAGAAGACCAATAACACGACCAACTGTGGAAGAGTACTCAGAACGACGATTGGCTAATAGAAAAACTAATCATGAAAACACCAACAGTAATAGTAGTAACAGCAACAATCACAATAATGATGCTCGGCTTTGGCCCTGGGCTTCTAATATAAAGGCCTGAATATCTAGAACAGGGTTTGGGGGCCATTATACTATAATTATAAAAAGGAACCCCTTCAAAAGTAATATTGGTAATTATTTAGGCTTCCATATTAGGGAGTCGGGCCTGCCACTGGCAGGACTTCGGAGCAACGGACTGCGGATGGGTTTTGAAGAGTCCACCTATAGTCTCCATTGTAGTTCCTTTTTTTGGTTTAATCAATTATATATTCAGGATTTTGCAAGGTATCCCCAAAAAAGGAACTACAATGGAGACTATAGAGGTAGGGGCTTTATGGGCTTGGGGCGCTCGGGTAGTTCGACTGGCTTTCATAACTTGTGACCGAAGTGAAGCGGTAGTTGCATGGAGTTTACGGCACACTTCTGCGATCCACTGAGTTCGAAAGCCCGCATACTATATGGGAGTTGCAGAATAAAGGGATCTCCTACAGAAACGCTTCTACAACCTCACTCAGCAGCCCTAAAACTCCAGACACCGCGCCTCCGTTCGCCAGCGCGGCCAGCGTTGCAACGCGCGCGCTTCCCAGCGTTGACGGTTCCAGTAGTCCTGCTAAGGCTTTGGGCTTTGAGCTTGTGGTTTTTCAGGTTCAGGACTCCGAACTGCACACTGCTAAATGCATACTTATGAAATTCTATGTCAGTTCCTCTTTGAGTAAATCAGGACTTCGGACTGCAAAGGGCCAAGGGGCT
The DNA here is from genome assembly GCA_905221635.1 of Symbiodinium sp. CCMP2456. NCBI lineage: Eukaryota > Dinophyceae > Suessiales > Symbiodiniaceae > Symbiodinium > Symbiodinium sp. CCMP2456. The sequence goes on along the minus strand of CAJNDV010029446.1, from coordinate 35,025 downwards.
AGGTAGGCTTAGGGGCTATAAGGCTCAGGGACTTAAAACTTTACAAAGCCAGCTCTGCGGTGTGGTTGCGGCCGAGGTGCTGTCTTCCAAGGCTGCGGCGTGCCGCTGTACAACTGCCTGGACAGATAGGATTTAGGGTTTAGGGTGTAAGCACCACGTTCACCCTCACCCAAAAGAATACCTACACCCACCAACTACCCTCTATGGTGGACCCAGTACTCACTATTCAGGACCACGCATTGCTTCCGTTCAGGGGTCGGTGCAAGCCGAAAAGCCCCGAGCCAAGAGCTCGGTTATAGGCTTCCGAAACTATTTGGCCCAAGTCATACAGGCATCCCGGCTGGGCCTGATGAGGGTTTAGGGTTTAGGGTTTATAGGGTTTAGGGTTCAAGGGTTTAGGGTTGACGGTTCGGCTGCACATGTGCTCCGGTTGCATTTTCAGGTCTAGGGTTTAGGGTGACATGTACAACAGGTTACATCGCTTGAGCTACGCTAGCAGAGAAAGCTCCCTCCAACCTATCCCCTAAACGCTAGACCTAACCCCTAAACCATAACCCTAAGTTAGACCCTAAGCCCTAAACCCTAGACCCGCATCACTTCACCGCCGAAGGGAAAGAAGCAAACTCGTAGACCATCGTTAGACCCCACGATCTCGGAAGTCCCTGCGGGTTCGAGAGTTGAGTGCTCGAGGCTTAGGGTTTCGGTTTGGGGTTTTTTATGTGGGGTTTAGGGTTTAAGGCTTACAGGGCTTTGGGTTTAGCACCTAGGATTTCAGAATTTAGGTCCCATGCCCCCCCGAAACAAGGACATTTTCCAGAATTACTAGATAGGTAGCGCGGCTTGCCGTGCTAGTAGCAAGCCCAACACAGTTTGCAAGATCTGGTAACCCACTACAGGTAACTGCATATACTATTGTATACCATCGAACAAGGGCTTTACGGAGTCGGAAATGTCCTTAAACACCAGACCATACCTCAATGGGTCGTAGGTTCAAACCCGCCAAACCCCGAACCATAACTCCTCAGCCCAATCCATGTGTTCAATACATACTTTATTATTACTATTCTTATTATTAGTAGTATTATGATAATATATGTACGGCTCTGTTCAAATCATCCCGTGGGCCTTGGTAAAGGACTCTTCCCGGAGTCCCACAAGAGTCTGCAGCATCCTCCCGCAAGTCTTAATCGGGGTCTTCAAGGTTTAATCACTGTCAGCTCCAAAAAACCCTAAGCAAGCTTTTGGGTATAACGGTATAACCCATTCCGTTTCAATTGGTATAGCAGTGATGATGGCCCTCCTAGCCCGCGTGATGCAAAGCTCTACTTTGCCAAGTGGATGCTACAAAAAGCCATGCCAACAGGTAGTTTTCATTAGGCTGTAGAGGGTTTTACATGGGTTCAGGAGAGTTTTCGGGGAGGAGAGCAGGGAGGGATTTGGGTACCCATCCACGCAGTTACAATATGACTTATTAGAAATTACCCGAAGACCTGTCGTATGGGGCTCAGCCCATGAAGTTGGCCTTCGTCAGGCAGCCCCGTGTCAAGGGATTTCTGAGAGCTAGGGTTCAACGGTGACGCAAATACCTACTTCCCCAATAAGGCAGGGAAATAAAAGAAAGGTTAAACTTTGAGATTACTACTCAATTATAAGAACCCAAAAAGTTTAAAGGTTGGGGCTTGGGCAACCTTTCAACAGGCCGTGCCCTGTTTTGAAACCTCTAGATATGGGGGTTTCCGAAAATGGGGGACCCTAATATAGTACCCTAAATAGCAGGATCCATATTATAAGGACCCCAAAATGAGGTACCCCTTATTTTCGGAAACTCCCCCTAACCTCCCTAAACCCTAAACCCCAACCACGATATCCCGTCCTGGCAAGCTCTGGGCCAGGCGCAGCTTGGATCACCGGGCCTGCGCCGCTGGGAAGAAGCACAAGAACGGCTAAAGCCTTTTTATGGCTTAGGGTTTAGGATTTTCAGGGTATAGGGTTTAGAATGTTTAGGGTTTAGGGTTTGGGGTTTAGGGCTAAACCCTAAACCCACGAACGGCTCAGGCGTTTTGCCTTCGAAGTCTTCCGAACGGGTAAGGGCCTAGGATGGCTAAGGGCCAAGTATCCGACAGTTTTAATCCAGAACTGCCTATACATAAATCATAAATACACACACCCCCAAATTTAATGAGTCCCCACATGCTTCCAGGGACCTCCTTAAGAGGTCTAGGTCAGTCGTATCCGCCGTAGTAGACGGTGCCAGCTTCATCTGAAGTCCGGGGCATGGTTGCTTAGAGATCCGGGGGCTTGCATTGGGAGTAAATCTATACATGTCTATGTGCATACGTATGTGCGTGTACTTGCGTGTGTTCTTGTGTTTGCATGCATGCGTGTAAGGATGTACGTAAGATTATGTGTGTATACGTATGTACATGTATAGGAATACAACCACCCTCACTCACCCTTCCCTCAAACCGGAAGGCGTCGTCCAAAATGACGCGGCCATTCTTGACATCTGGAAGCATCTCGCGGGCACGGGCTAACATATGGGGCTCCAGGAAGAATCGAGCGAGCTCATGTGGACCTACACCCCGACCATTGTATTTTCACAGCGCACTTCGTCATCCGACGAGCAGCAAATTTCGGGCAAGTAGCCTGCAGGAACCAACCCTCAAGCCGGCCTTTGAAGACCACAACCTTGAAGCCCAGTACCGTGGCCCAAAAAAGTTCAAACTTTTCTTTTAGTAGGGGGTTTAATATACAAAAAAGTTTAAAGTTTACCTACTGGGCTCCTAACACAACAGAGACATGGACTGATTCCACAACATCTATCTTGCTTACGTCCGGCTTGGTTGGTGCTAGTTTGACGAACACACCTCTCTGAATCCTAAACGCTAAACGCCTAAGCTCAGCATTCTGGAACCCCACACCCCTCGACTTACAAACCCACCAAACCCCTCATGCCCCATCGCCGAGAGCCGTAAAGCTGTGGAGCTGCGCCCCGAACCCCAAAACAATGCTTCCACCCGCTATATCCGGACCCCCGCCTCCCCAAGTAAACGTTCATGGAAGCCCCGCGATCGTTCTGATAGAATTTAGAGTTCAGGGTGATGGTGGCTGGGTCCAGGTAATCAAAAGGTTCACAACCTACTACTTTGTGGAAATTGGCGCTCGGGTTTAGCCTCATGGCCAGAAGGCTGTAATAGTACTGCTAATATCGGGACAATCGCAGTTGTAGTAACAATCGCAATGGTAGCAATAAAAACAACTGCAGTAACGGCAAGAACTAGTAATACCAGCATTGATACTGTAGTACCAATAATAACACCAGTAACAATAGCTGTAACAATCACCTGTAGTAGTCGATCATAGTACTACGTGATAATAGCCTGCCATGTGTGCGGCCGTCTCCAGCAACGCCATGTTTCGAGCGAAGGGCGAACGCCTGGCTATCGGCGACTACGTTGGTGTGCAGCGAACCGCAGAAAGTTGGAACATGGTTTAAGAGGATTAACGCAAGGATCCCTTATACTTTACCTAACGGGCATGAGGATAATAATGTTCCAGCTTCGTGGCTTCTACTTTAGGGCCTAAATGATTCAGGGCTTGAGGGCCTTCTAGGCTTAAGGGGTTTAAAGTCTAAGATGTGGAGGTTTCAGAAAATAGGGGACCCTAGTATAGCACTCTAAATAATAGGATCCTTATTATAAGGTCCCCAAAATAAGGTACCCCAATTTTTGGAAACTCCCATTTGGGGATCCTAGTTGCTGAGTTCACAAGCCCCGAAAAGTGTACACTTTCAGTTCTATAAAGGGTCGTATTATCCCAAAAAGTGTAAAGTGTACTCACCCAGCTACAAAGAGATTGGGGTTCAGGAATTGCATTGCCATCGGGCTTCGGAAATTCTAGCGCCTAGCCAGTCTTCCAGTTGCAGAGGGCGCAGTTTGTTCCAGCCTCAGGACTAAAGACTATGGAACCGAACCTAGGGCGTAGAGGAAGAGCATGGGGGCCTTATAGTAGTTAGAATATGGTTTTTTGGGTATATTATGCTATAGTTATGGTAAGCAACCCCAAATAGTATTGACATCTTGGTCATTATTTCGGCCCCTTATATGTTAACAAAAAGACGAAGCCTTGGTCTGGGATCGAACAATAAGTCAAGAGAAGCTAAGAGGAAAGCGGGGATGATCCCCACGTTTGGGTTTAGGGTTCCTTGTCTAGGGGGCCTGAATAGGGAGACTTGGGCGCTGGGGTTTTGAGCTTCAAGAGTGCATGTATGTATGTATGTATGTATGTATGTATGTATGTACGTACGTATGTATGTATGTATGTATGTATGTATGTATGTACGTATGATCGTATGTATGTATGTTGATCGTATGTATGTATGTTTGTATGTATGTATGTATGTATGTATGTATAATTATGTATGTGTAGAACCTAAACTATCTCAAGCACCCAAACCCTAAACCCTAAAACCGAACCCATCATGCAGGCTCCGTGCCTCAAGAGCTCCAGCAGCTGCGGCAGCCACGTCTGGGGGGCGGCGGCTGCATCCTATGCTCAAGAGCTCTCTGAGAGTTGAAATTTAGGGTGTAGGGTTTGGATGTTTATGGTTTATAAGGCGTAGGGTTTAAAGGTTGTTTTAAGGGTTACTGGGAGGGGTCTACGGCTTTTTTGGTTGTGAGGCCTTTCTGGGCCTTAAAGTTACTAGGGGGGTTTTTGGGCTTGTAAGGCTTGAAGGTTTGAGGGCTTTAGAGCTGCGCCCGGGTTTAAGCTGTTTTGGCTTATAGGAGATAGGATTATGGGAACCCTTGGGGGTATAGACCCTCTCACTGAGGTCCCTTTTAAAAGAGCCATAAGTAAGGTGAAGAAGGGTCCCCTTTAAGGGACCTCCCTTATACTACCTGGGAGCTGAAGGGTGGGCATTCGTGGCTTTGCGCTGGGGCTGGTCATCTCACGCCTGATGGGGCGCAGCGCGCGCCACGGTGGCGAGGAAAGCGCGCCTGGCTAATATTGGCTAGTGACGGTCAAGGGTTTAGGGTTTTAGGGTTTATAAATAGGGTTGAGGGTTTAGGGTTGATAATCTCTGATCCCGCGATTAGATACATCCCTTTTACAGAGTTTGACCTAGTTACTTTATCTCAGGATCCTTCAAACAGGCTCCAGGGCGTCGGAAGAGGCTCGGCTTCGCAAAATTGGGGGGCGTAGCTGGAGATGTGCTCTTGAACTCTCTGGCGTTTCCAATCAAGTGTTAGCTTGGCCACCCCTAGAAACCCTCAAACCCTAAGCCCAACCAGGGCAAGGGGCCACAGAGTCGGCCGATGTGCCCGATTCATAGCCATGGCATCCATAGTCCGGATCAGCCTCCGCAGCAGTTTTACTTGGCTTTCAGTTTGCCGGGGAAAAAATTAATTAAACCCCAAGCCTTAAACCCTAAACCCTAAAACCTCTGAGCCCTAAACCCTAAAGCCAAGACCCTATAAGCCCGAAGCCCTAAACCGGGACTCCCAGGGCCGCCAATCCAAAGGCCCCACACGAGCCCCAAAACTCAACCGGGTTTAGGGTTTAGGGCTGATGCGAAAGCAGTACCTGCAAATAAGTGCAGTTGAACATAATGGTCATTAGGGTAAATGGTCATAAGGTAGAGGGTTCCTTTGAATTGAAACCGCAACCCGTCTGCCGGAAATCCACCGGAACCCTGGATCCTAAGACCGAAGTCGACATCCTGAGACCCTAAACCACGACTTGCTGCAAGCTCCTGATTCGGATTTAAATACCAGATACTGTAGGGTTCGAATAGAGTTTTGGGGTATAGAATACTATAAAAAATAAGGAAACCCACCAAAATAGTATAGGTAGTTATTCAGGCCCCTATATTACACGGCTTTGGAGAATGTTATACTGTAACTACACAGGGACGATACAAACACACGATTACAAACTACTCCAACCCCTACAGTAGGGACCAAAAGGCACCTGACCAAGAATCATAACGTTGGGATACCTCATAATCCCCTCTAAGTACGCCAATAAGGTAGGAGAATCCTACCCCTCAAAGTCTTTTTGGGTATTCGGTTCCTGAGATCGTCCCCAAACCTGGAATCCCTTAACCCTATCTCCCTGCAGCCTAAACTCTAAAGCCCTAAACTCTAAAGCCCTAAACCTTAAAGCCTAAAACCCTAAAACCCCAAACACTAAGCCCTAAACTCTAAAGCCTTAAACCCTAAACTCTAAAGCCCTA
>CAJNDV010029446.1:8827-23053 GCA_905221635.1 Symbiodinium sp. CCMP2456 | reverse complement strand
ACCCTAAACCCTAAACCTTACACCGCACTACTACAACCCTTCTACGAGATGCAAGGGCGTTTACGGTTTAGGATTTAGGGTTTAGGGTTGTTTAGGGTTTAGGGTTGTTAGGGTTCTGGGTTTACGGTATAACCCCTTATGAAGCCTTTCTCAAGCCCTAAGCCAGTTTTAGACCGAGTCTAAACCCGACAACCAAAATCCGGCACCCGAAACCGTATAATTAGCCTCAAGTCTAAACTTACACCCTAAACCTCAACACCAAGCCCGAACCCTAAACAATAAGACCTAAGTCTAAACCCCAAAACCCAAACCCTACACCCTAAACCCTTTTTTTGTCACTGGACTCTATCGCCAGAAACCCTACACCCTCAACCCCTAACCTAAACCCCTAAACCCTAAACCCTAAGCCCCTAAACCCCTAAACCCTAAACCCCCAAACCGCTAAACCCTAAACTTAAACTAACCCAAACCCCTAAACCCCCTAAACCTTAAACTTAAACCCAAGCTAACCCAAACCCCTAAACCCCCCCTAAACCCTACGCCCCCCAAACCCTTTTGGCTCGGGAGAACCGGCCTCTAAGTCGGCTCCCAACTCAGACAAAGCCGCCAAAGCCTCCGACCGGCTTTGGGCTTCGGGTTTAGGGGTTTAGGGGTTTAGGGGTTTAGGGGTTTAGGGCTTAGGGCTTAGGGCTAAGGGTTTAGGGTTTCGGGTTTGGGGTTTAAGCTTCAGGGCTTTAGGGGTTTAGGGCTTTGGGTTTAGGGTTTCGGGTTTGGGGTTTAGGGCTTAGGGTTTATAGGGCTTTAAAGGGCTTTAGGGTTTAGGGCTTTAGGGTTGTTTTCCCACCCGCCCAGCTGGTTTAGGGGTTAGGGTTTTAGGGTTTAGGGTGTAAGCGGGTTGCAAGGTTGCACAGTTTATGGTTTGGGGACTAATTAGGCCCTAATCAAAGATTTAAGAGATTTACAGGGTCTAGCAGCTCCAAGTCATCAAACCGCAACCCTAGACCCCTAAACCCTAAACCCTAAAACCAATGCGCCAAACCCTTTTTTTGCAACAGGCCTCCTTGTCCAGCAGCCCGGTCTAGCCAAAGACCGAACCCTACACCCCTAAGCCCTAAACACCATGCCCTGAACCCCTAATTCCTGAACCCTAAATCCCTAAACCCTAAACTTCTAAGGTTTCGGAGACGCATCGCAGCAGGTGCCTCCCCGAAGCGCTTCGGGGGCAGCGAATCCTTTGAAGTTTAGTCTTTGCGGTTTAGGGTTTCGACTCTCACTCTCGCACACAGCAAGCAAGGCTCCACATAGGGTTTAGGGTTTAAGGTAGTCTAGGGCTTTGGTATTCATAACATGTTATAGCTGCGATGGATTTTCGGGGCATGGTGCTACACACTATTGATATTGCTGATTGTTCTCAAACCTCGATATTAGAGAATAGAAGATTCAAGGCTGTGGGTTCGAGGTCTAGCCAAGTGAAGGCAATAGTCCCACTTGTCCAGTATTACAGCGGAGCTAAAACTAACCTTTAGGGTTATATAGGGATTATAGTACCCAAAAAGGTTAAAGGTTGGTAACTCTACACTAGGTCATGCTTCCGGTCCCCAACTAGGGTTAAGGGTTTAAACGGTACTAGCACCGCTCGAGAAGATCGGGTCCAAGAGGTAGCTTAGGCGCGCAAGAGATCGTTCAAAGGCCGGCAAGGAAGAAATGACCTGGCCTGCCCCTAAGCAATCTATCTGGGGGCTTTACACAACAAAATAGGGATTTGGGTTAACTGTTGTTATAGTATAGCGATTCTACAACAATTCCAAGGAATAGTATCGTTAATTCCTCCGGCCCCTGCTTTACACACACACACACACACGCGCAATGATGCGAATTCCTCAGCAACTCCTTCAGACTCAAGAACACGAATCTCCGACCGAGTCTGGAACCCTTCGCCTTCAACCGAAACCATCGTTGAGATTAGCAGTCTGGCCTCGTGCTAAACAGTTCATGGCTAGCTGTAGTTACCCCGGCTACACGCAGGGAAATTAGGAATTAGCTTCAGGGTTATATAGGCCCATGCCTGTGTGAGAAAAACAAACAACAACCCTGCCTGCCAAGCCCGCTTGTCCTACAAACAGGTTGAGGCCAACGGGGAATGACGGCCACGGGTATGTCTAACCCAGACCCCAGTCTCCATGGTAGCTCCTTTTGGGATACCTTACAGGGTTCTAGAAATATTAACTGGGTGAAAAAAACCATACGAGAGACTACCATGGAGACTAAAGGTACTCCAGCTCCCAGGAGCACGTCAACTAGCTTCACCCTCAACTCTCAATGGTCGGACGAAGTGTTCGGAGACACACCAGCGAAGTGGAAGCCTACACATACGAAAATGGACGTCCTCTTCCGCCATGGTATATTTGTCGTATGTACACAGACATAGTGTAACAAGGTTTACATACACATGTGGTATCGTGACTGTCTGTACACACATCGACAGATAAATCAACAAACAACCAACTAACTACGTACCTATATGTATATGTATGTGCAACAACATCAAATGTATGTATATATATATATATACACATACATAAAAAATGTACACACACATGGTTGTGGTGTGCGTGTGTGCACGTGTGTGCATACAGGTAAATTCCGTTAAGTTTTTCATGCTTGAGCAACAACTACATATCGATCTAGGCATGTCTAGGCTATGTCTCCTTCCCCATACTCGATTTAATTTGTGTAATCTACATTCTGTGGGTAGTCGCCTCTCCGCTGTGAAGTGCCATTTTCAGTTTGTCGGCGGCTGCCTCGCGGCTTGAGACGGTCGTGCTTCGGAGCTTGCAGCGTCATGGTAGGGCGTTAACCCTAAACCCTAAACCCCATTTTTGAGTAACCGGAGCCCGGAAAGGCTGCCACCTTTTGAGCTTAGTGGATTCGGGATGGAGGGCTTTCTCAAGTATGGTGTCACCTCTTAGGCTTCAGGTAATATAAGGCCTTGACAATTAGAATAGGGCTTTGGGGCCCATTGTACTATAATTATGATAAGGAGCCCGTATAGGTCATTATGCTTACCCCTACAGGGGCCTGCAGTAAGTGTCCGCATGTAGTCTGTTTGAGCCGGAGCCGCACAAAAGAGACTCCTCCGCTGAGAGCGACCGGTTTGGGGTTTAGGGATGAGGTTTCCCTAAACCCTAAACCCCAAGCCCCGAACACAACCTCATAGACAGCGACTACAGAGAGTCTTTGAGCTGGGATCGGGTTTCCGGCGCTGAAAATACGAAGGAGAATCATCAAAGGAACTGCAACAGAGACTATCCCACGCGACACCGTCTCTAATGAGTCTCTGTTTCGTGGACGCACCATGCTAGTTGAAGCGGGATGTCCTGCACTGAAGCATTCGCGCAGCAGTCGCAAACAACCCGCTCTGGGGCTTGCGGTCTCTCACTGAGAGGGTTTCCCGCACAGCCCAAGCTTTGCAAGAGACGAAAGCCAAACAGGCCTGGCAGCACCGGCAGGGTGTTGTTTGTCAAGCAAAGCCCCTGCAGCTTATACAGCCTGTCGCCCGGCGGAAGTTCTGTCAGTTGATTCTCGGAGGCATCGAGGAAATGCAGCTCTTCCAGATTCTCCAACCCGGGCAATCGCTTCAAGCGGTTGCCACGCACGCTCAGGGACAATAGCTGGGAACTGGCGAAGGGCCGCAGCGAGAACTCCTCCAACAGGTTGTAAGGAATGCTCAGGCTGTACATTCCTGGGTTGGCCTCTGAAAATTATTTACATAAAGGGTCCCTTATAAACCCAAAGAGGGAAAATAAAAAATGTCCCAAAAAACAACCTAGATTCTTATATGGCTTGGAAAAGATAATCGGCTCAGCCGGTTGTACCCGGCGCTGAACTCATCGAGAAAGGTCGGGAGATGCCCGATGGACACAAGGGAGTTGTGGCTTACAGACACAAGCCTCATATGCCCGCATGCTTTCAAGCTTGGAAGCTCCGTTAGGTTGTTGCTCCTCAGGCGCAACCAACGTAAGCCAGTCAGATTCTCCAAGCCTGAAACAGATGTCAAACAGTTGTTCTCTGCATTCAACAGCTGCAGCTTATGGAGGCTCCCTAAAACCGGGAGAGATTGCAAGCGATTGTGCGACAGATCGAGATCAGTCAGTTGGGTTCCGGCAAGGTCCGGAAGTTGCTGTAAGGAGTTATTTGCCAAATAGAGGTGCGTCAACTCGACCATCGAGCCGAGGCCATCAACAGTTTCCAAGAGATTGCCATCCAAATTCAAATAAGTCAGAGAGCGGAAGGCAGGGTTCGTAAGATCCAGCCGCTCGATCTGGTTGAAAGCCGCGGTGAGCTCAAGCAACCTTGCGCGAGTGCTGAGCTCTGGAAGGTCCGTCAAAGCATTGGTGCGTGCCCTGAGGCACTTTAGATCTTCAGCCTTGGCTAAACTGGGCAGAGATCGCAAGTCCTTGGCTGCTGTTGTAAGCCCTGTAAACCTACCATGGTTCATCTTCCTTCCTCTGAATCCACTTACCGACGCAAAAAATGTCTGTTCAAACAAGATCATAAAATCCTATACACCCCCAAGGGTACAGGCCAGGTTCGTTCATTGAGACATCCAGGAACTGTAGCTTTGTGTTGGCCTCCAAACTCGGCAGCTCTTGCAACCTGAGTGGGCTTCGTTTGGGGTTTAGGGTTCTGGGTTTACGGTTTTGATAGGGTGTTGAAGAGATTTGTTTCATGGTGTATGGTTATGTTTTACCAAGCTGTAGGGCTTATATGCTCGCACCAAGCTTTTTTCCCAGCTGCAAAGGCTAATGATGTGATAGCGAAACCTCACAGACCACCTTGTCCTTACGGCCCGTAAACCGTGAAAAGCTGCCGTCAACGGCTGTATGTGGATAAGACGAGACACCCTGAACCCTAAACCCTAAACACAGCTAAACTGAAACCCGGAACCCTCCTCTGCCCTTTGAACCATGAACCGCAAGTCCCGAGCCCCAAAGGGCTTAGGGTTTAGGGTAGGGTTTAGGGTTTAGGGTTTAGGGTTTAGGGTTTAGGGTTTAGGGTTTAGGGTTTAGGGTTTAGGGTTTAGGGCTTAGGGTAGGATTAGGGTTAGGGTTTAGGGAACCATGAACTCCAAATAGTCTTGAATGCCCCCGTCCCCCGACACACAGCCAAGAGGCTGGTTTCCCACAAGCCACAGCTGCTCAAGCTCCGATACTGCTTGAAGGGGTGGCAAAAGCTTCAGCTGATTTTTCTCTGCCTCGAGATTGGAGTTTTGTCGAAACATGGGACCCCAATTTCATGCAGTACTTATGATCCTTCTTCACAAGTAGCCCTCAATAAGGTACACCTAACTCTTAAGCGGTAAGCTCTAAACCCTCTCCTTCGAAGGCACGTTCGGACTAGAGAAGCCGCAACCTCCCTGCTCCCTGAACCAAGCAGATTCTGAGAACAGTTTAGGGTCTTTGCTTTTTTTGAACTCCTTTTTGCACCTGCCTGTTTTGGAGCTTCGAGTACCGACTAGTTTAGGGTTTAGGGCCTAATTAAAATAAGTTGTGCCTGTTTTCGCGATGGCTCTCTGCTACCAATGTTGTGCTGTGAGGGAATCGCTGTACTCGTTTAACAGGCCCATATTAACTATAAGCCCGAAGCCCGCACCCTAAACCCTAGGCCCCAAACCCTGAGATCCAAAACCTAATCTTGCCTAATCTGGCCTAATATAGCAGTCTGAACATCAGCAATACTGTCACTTCATCGTCCCTGTATGAAAGTATCAGGTAATATAGGAGCCTTAATAATTAGAATAGGCTTTTGGGGCCCTTACTTCTATAATTATAATAAGGAACCCCTAAAATATTATAGGTACTTATTTAGGCCCCTATATTACCCCCAACCCCTGAACCGAAGCCCTGTTTCAAGGACGAATGTCTTTGGCATGTTCGGCTTCCGGGTTGAGGGCGGAGGAAGTCCCTGCAATGCAGGTCCCATCATCTGCAAACGATGCATCTTCAAAGGCAACAGGGATGTTTTTGACCCTAAACCCTCAACCCTAAATTTGTTTTTTTAAAAGTGGCATGTGCTCAACTGGGATGGTTTTGGGTTTAGGGCAGACAAGATACTCAAGTAAACGATCTCGCAGACGGTCCCGGGAAGGCCATCACTGCGATCTACATGGACTTTGCAAAACCAACCTTCTTGCTAAGATCACGCCCCAGGCAGAGGCAGTCAGGCAGCAACAGGGCTCAACTTCTTGCCCTCAAACCCTGATCAACCACTTCACGCAATCATACCCTGCTGAATCCAACTTCAACCCGTAAACCCAGGCTCTTTGGAAAACTTGGCAAATATGTCAAAGCGGCATTGATCACCTGGAGCTTGCGATTGTTCCGCCTTAGCTAGCCGAGGTTTCTTGGTGGGAATGGTCCTCTGAATGGTAGGGAAATTGGGGTTGGATGCCCTGCCTCCCCTTTTTATGCCCTCCGAGTATCCCTACAAATTGTGAGGGACCCTCATTGCAACCTCATCCCGCAATACACTTCCTGTAATTACTTGAGGCTTGTTGGTATGTCGGACAAGTCACGTAGTTAAGGGTTTTGGGGCTCTCTGGGTAGCTACCCTATACCCTGAAGCTCTAAACCCGAAACCCTGAACCCTAAACCTCGGGACGGCACCCATGGGAGTTCAGAATTGAAAGCGGGGGTCGGGCAGTGAAGTTGCACCGCTATCGATATGGTCAGTCTACCACCAAAAAACCCTAAACCCTAAACCCTAAACCTGACCCTAAAACCCTAAACCCTAACCCTTAACCCTAACCCAGGACAACACCGAGCATTGTTGCAAATAGGATGGTTTTGGGGCCCAGAAGGTTCCAAGTCTGAGCCAACAATTAGGGCTTCGGGTTTGATATAGGGGGCCTTAAGACTTAGAATTTACGGTTTAGGGTTTAGGGTTTAGGGTTTAGGGTATAGAGTTTTGGGGTTCCTTATCCCTAACCCCGCAGGTACCTATTATATAGGGTACCAGAGCCCCTAGACCCCTATATGTAGGTACCTGGGGGTTAGGGTATTGTAGTAGTAGTATAATATACCCCCAAACCCTATTCAAATTATTAACGCCTCTATATATTAGAGCCAACCCACGCTTCGAGCGTCAGCTAAACCCTAAACCCAAAACCCCTAAACACTAAACCCTAAACCTTAAACCGTGGCTCTTCTGGATCGTACAAGTCTGGGATCTGGAGGCTTGATTCACGGATTCAGAAACAGCGTACTTCCCCAGACCGAGCAGGAAAGCCCCAAACCAAGAAGCCGCAAAACTTCAGGATAGAGTCATAGTCTAGGGACCTGACTGATCAATTAGAACAGGGTTCTTACACCATAAGTGTATTAAGGAGCCTTCAGTCAGGAATAGTATTGAGTACTATCAGGGGCCCCTTTTAAAGCCTAGTGACATTTTTAACGCCAAACCGGCCCAAACCGCACAAAGAAACCCGGAGCCCTAAACCCAGCCCCCCTCCCGAAGCCCTTTGCATCCAGGACTCTTGCAAGCAGAAGCCCTGAACCCCAAATCCCTGTGCCCTCAACCGCAGAAGGAGGAACCACTCACCCCTAAACTCTAAGACGCTAAGCCCTCTTTTGAATCCCTAAACCCTGTAAACTCTAAACCCTCGAATATCCCAAACTCGAAGAACCCCGCAGCCGCCAGGAAACAGGCTTGGAAGGGCTTTGAGGTAGTTCATCTCCTCTGTTGCCCAGTAGCCCCTTGATTATAAGGGTATCCTTTTTCCTACGATTTGGTTTCAATAAGGGACCCTACCTTAACTAGAAGGGTACTCTTGTACTAGTTGGCTTCAATAAGGGGCCCTACCTTAACTAGAAGGGTACCCTTTTTCCTACTATTTGGTTTCAATCAGGGACCCTACCTTAACTAGAAGGGTACCCTTTTTCCTACGATTTGGTTTCAATAAGGCGCCCTACCTTAACTAGAAGGGTACCCTTTTTCCTACTACTTGGTTTCAATAAGGGACCCTACCTTAACTGTAAGGGTACCCTTTTTCCTACTATTTGGTTTCAATCAGGGACCCTACCTTAACTAGAAGGGTACCCTTGTTCCTACGATTTGGTTTCAATGAGGGGCCCTACCTTAACTAGAAGGGTACCCTCTTTCCTACTATTTGGCTTCAATAAGGGACCCTACCTTAACTAGAAGGGTACCCTTTCTCCTACTATTTGGCTTCAATAAGGGGCCCTACCTTAACTGTAAGGGTACCCTTGTTCCTACTATTTCGCTTCACTAAGGGGCCCTAAACCCCAAACCCAAAAAGACAAAAAGGGCAAAAGGGTACTACTGAGGAACCGAGTCGCGAGGAAGAGGTACACAATCTCTGGGTTGCCGTCGAGGGAAGGCGCCTTTTTTTTTAAGGGACAATAGGAGGGACCCCTAATAGGGACCCTTGGAGGTCATTGGGTTTACTGTAGAGTCTACCTGGCTATATAAGGGGTATATAAGGACTATACAATGGCTAAATAAGGTAATGGGATTAAGGGTCCCTATTAGGGGTCCTTCCTAAAGTCCTTAGATTTTTGAATCGGAGCTCCAGCTTTTGAAGACGAGGATCTAGGTGGACAACTTCCGGGCTGACGACCTAAACGCTAAGCCCTAAACTCGAAGCCTTAAGCCCTAAACCCTAAACCCAAAGCCCTAAATCCGAAGCCCTAAGCCCTAAACACAAAGCCCTAAGCCCGAAACCCAAAGCCCTAAGCCCTAAATCGCAAACGCGAAGCCCTAAACCAACCTGGCCTGGGCTTAGTTTCGGAGTTTGCTTTCAACTCTTGGGGCTTTGCCTTTGCGCCTCGGGCGTGATGCCGCAGACCTTCTTGCGCTAACTGGGTTCTCCCGGTGCACAGTTTGGGGGTTTAGGGTTTAGAGCTTTGGGTCTAGGGTTTAGGGTTCACAAGGTTTAGGGTTTAGGGCAATGGGGTTTTAGGGTTTAGGTTTTGAGAAATTTAGGGTTTAGGGTGTAGGGCTTGTTTAGGGCACAGCTCTTGTAGCCCGATCTGGTACACCAGAAACCATATAGGAGTGAGGGTAGGGCTTGATAAAGGGCGTGGTCTAGCGATTCAGGAGTTCACCAGGACCGCTCAAAGCTTACAAGAAGCCTTGTTGATTCGCGTGAAGTTTTGGGCTTCCTGGACCTGAACACATGACCCTGAACTCGCAAAGGCCAAGCCCCAAAACCAAGCCCTACTTGTCCAGTGTCCTAGGGGAATTAATGGATAAGTACCCAAAAACATTAGAGGTTACCTACAGAACCACTAAGACAGGTGTTTACAACTCGCTTCCAAGAAGCCTAAACCTAAGGCCAAATCAAACAACAAGTGCTACGCTTCTTCTTATTATTGCTTGTAGTAGTGGCAGTAGCAGTAGCAATAGCAGCAGTAGTAGTATTAGTAAAAATTAAAACAAAAATGGTAGTAGTAGCAGCAGGAGGAGGAGTAGTAGTAGTAGTCATCGTCCTCGTAGTAGTATTTGTTTTATATGATTAAAAAAAATATATATATATATATGTATATATAGATATAAATATATATATATATATATATACCCTCAACCACAACACCCCTGAAAGGCATGAGCCCTTCTACCGAAAACCCTAAACACCTAAAAGGCATGAGCCTTGAAGCCTTTGGGTAACCCCTAGCAACCCTAAACCCTAATCCCCTAAACCCCCTAGTCCCTGAACCCGGAACACTTAAACCCTAAACCCCTAAACCAGGAACTCAAGGTTCCGCCTCGCGCAAAGCGTTTTTCTCGAGATTGAGGATCTGAAGCAGCGGGTTCTTGCCTCGCTCTTTTGGCTAGGATTAATGTTGCCTCCCACCTAGCTAGGACGAGCCCGCATTGCAGGGACAGGGCTTAGGGTTTCGGGCTCCGGGTTTCTGGGGAGCTTGGACTCTATGGCTTTAGTGTTTTAGTGTTTATCTGCAAACCTCCTCCTAGAGTTAGGAAGTCAGCCAAAACAACCATCCATATATCGTAGCCGACGGAGGGCCTCTCATCTCACTCCGCTTTAGAGCTTTGGGTTAGTTTGCGTCTTCCGACAGTCTCAAACGCTTAAACTAGCGCAATTCCACGCATCGGAACTAGCCAGATTCGGCAGATGTCAGCAGTGCATCGTCTTTTGCCCCGTCCACATAAGTATATATTACTTCCTCACCCCTCACGTATTGCCACCTAACTGCGGCTATGGCCCCAACTTCATACATATAACGCCTTTACTACGATGCTTACACTTTACCCCTGCCTGCACCCTAAACCCTAAACCGTAAACCCTTTTTTGAGCAGGGACTGCAATGCACTAAGCCCTGTAACCACAAATCCCTTAGGCCCTTAGGCCCTAAACTTGCCCTAAGGACCTTATACTCTGGTCCTGTGGCCCCAGACACATTGTGTCCTAGTTCTCTAAGTTATGATCGGTCCTTGTTGTAAGGGTGCCGTACTATTTTAGGGACCTGAAACGAGACCCTGATTTAGATAACTCCCCATTACAGAGTGATTATAACTGCTCCACGATCTAGACCGAAAAGCCCTCCGACAAAAAGGGCAAAAATCATTATGCGCGTACACCATGTAAAGAAACCCTCAAAAACACAAAAGGATCCAAATCTCCCGCTTTCAGAAACAATTACAAAATGCCCGAAAGGCTAAACCCGAAATCCTAAACCCTGAACCCCTTTTAAGACCTACACACCAAAGCCACAATAAACCCGATCTCCTAAAGCCCCAAACCCTAAACCCCTAAGTGCCGTGAAAGAGGCTTAACTCGGGGGGCACGGAGATGTTGTTTGAAGCTGCCAGAATGTCTGTGAGTTTCGGATTCCCTTCGAACCTGGTCTCAGGGTTGAGGGCGTTTCGGGGCTTATAGGGTTTAGGGTTTAGGGGGTTAGAGGTTTAGGGGTTTAGGGTCTCGAGGTTTAGGGGTTGAGTTCGGGTTTAGGGATACTGTAGCAATCACAAAAAGCGGCGCATCAATAGATGCCCAAAAAGCCATGAACCAAAACACTAAACTCCAAACCCTAGATTGTATTTGCCACAAAACGCCAAGAGACGAGGGCAGTTGGGACAGCTCGTTTTTCCTTGCTCCGGGAAAGATCATGGCTTCTGTAGGGCGAAAGTAGCATGTCCTACCCTACCAATTCTTTGAGCTTTCCTGGCTTTCGGGTGATCACCCTAGGATAGCTAAACCCTAGCGGAACGCTACAAAACCTGCCTCTTTTGGATTCCTCATTTTGACTTCTTTGTATACTTAGCTATTTGGGGTTAAGGTAGACTCTAAAACATCTTTCCAAAGTGCTCCACGTCCAAGATCGTGAGCTTCGCGTTGGATGACAGGTCCGGTAACTCACGCAATCCTGGGCTCTTGATAAGGAGTTTAACAGTTACCGAAACAGGGACCTGTGGTATATAAAAGGGCTTTCTTAAAAGAGAAACTTGACTCAAATTCCTCAACCCCTAAACCCTGTGACTGCTTCTAAACCCTATACCCTAACCCAAATTCCTTAACAATAACCCAGAATCGATTCTCTTTCGCATGAAGCTCCCTCAGATCAGCCAATGGGCTCAGCAAAGGGAGCTCCTTGAGAGTTACCATGGGTTAAACTCACAAGGCCTACTATTCGTATACTGTAATATATAAGTATATGCATACATTATTGTAATAAATTAGTATATATTGGTATATGGGTATATGGTGCTACAAAAACCCCTTCAGGGCTTCGGGTCTAACGGTTTAGCGGCTAAACTGTTTCGGGTTATTCGAGTTTCTAAGAAATTAAACCTTCATCTGGATCCTGCTTACAAGAAATGAAACGAAAAGCACCGCAGCAACTGCTTGAACATACCAACAAAAGGCCCCCAAACCTGTACGCCTAAACCTTAAACCCTAAAACAACAAAGGCGCCCAAACCTGAAACCCTAAACCCTAAACCCTATACTAACAAAAAAGGCCCCCGAACCTGAAAACCTAAACTGCAGATGCGCAAAATCACCCTCAGGGTTAGAATAGGCTGTGGAACAGCCCATTTGATTTCTTCGATTGCTTTATGGCTTAAGGGAGGGCTACGTCGATGCCCCTTGAGTCGCACGTGTGAAGCCAAACCTTTCAAGTTACCAGGTCAGCATTGTACACCCCGGAGCTGACAGACCGAAGGTTTGTGCGTTGGTGATAAAACAGAATCGACCGACATGTCAGCCGCCATGGAACCACCCTATGAACAACTGTCTGCACCCGCTATCCCAGCTGAAGATCATCAGGTTATGAGCCCAAGTACCGTGGTCGCAGCTGCCGCTACAGATCCTTCAGTGAATGGGGTAGTGGAGCTACAGCAGGACGGAGTAGGGGAAATGGAAAGTGGCGCTATGGGGTCGGAGGTTGCGGTCAGGACAATGACCGTGGCCATGGCCACGTCGTCTCCGGGTGGGCAACCTGGTTGGACGCAACAGGAAGCGGCGATGGTAGCACAAGCTGCTCAGGCGCGCGAGGCCTATGCAGAGGCTACGACAACAGGCTATGAAGGCTTCCAGAATGCGGCTCAGGCCTCGTGGTCAGTCACGTCTACGAGGAGGAGTGTTCCGGTTTGGATGCAAAGGTTAGGGGCGTTCTTTCAAGAGATGGGCGCCAGGCAGCAATCTGGTCCGTTGTGGACTCCTTCACCCATGGGAACGCCGCCTCCAGCGGGGCGCAGGGCCATGGGATCGCCAGAGACTGATCCAGGTCCTCGAGGTCGCTCTGAAGATGGAGGTCAGTCTATGCTATGGACGAGAGAGCAGCAAGAACAGCTGCGAAGAATGGAGCAGCGGGCGCCGTTGCTGTATGGAAGAGCCGCACCACAAGAAAGGCATGACGGGAGCTCTGGTGGGAGCACGTACGAAGCGGTTCAGGACGAGGTCCGGAAGCAGCTGAGAGGAGTGGTTGAGCAGCTGGAAGAGTCGAGGAGAGAAGCTGGTGACCTAAGAAGGGAAATGGAGAGACTGCAGAAAGAGAGGACGATGAAACCACCTGAGGGACCACCTGTGGAATATGGGGGGTATCTTGCAGGCCAAGTTCCGACGATGCCGAGCAGGTCGTCACCATCACCGGCACCACTCTTTCAAGCAGGAGCTTCTACGTCGGAGGCACCACCCTTTCAAGCAGGAGCCTCTACATCGACGGCACCACTCTTCCAAGCAGGAGCTTCTACATCGACGGTACCACTCTTCCAAGCAGGAGCTTCTACATCGACAGCACCACTCTTTCAAGCAAGAGCCTCTACCGCGACGGCACCACTTGTCCAAGCAGGATCTTCTATGACAACGATTCACGAAGCAGGATCTTCTACGTCGGAGGCACCACCTATGCAAGCAAGACCTTCTACCTCAGCCGGAGGAGAAGGTGAAGGAGGGCCGATGGATCCAATGAGCAGACTGCTTGAGGGCCTTGAAAGGGTCATCAAGGGAGCAAAGCCGGAGGAGGTGACGAAGGCCGCAGCGGAAATCCCCAAGCTGCCAGAGGTAACCGAGACCAGTGCAGTGGACTTTGGAGATTGGCTCTACTGTGTCGAGAATGTTATGGGAGATCTTAGTGCGACGTCGGCGGAGTGGTGGAGGCACATACTGGAGGATGCGACAGACTACTACAAAAGGTATCAAGAGGCGGACCAGTTCGGAAGGTTGGCTTTGAAACCTTCGCCCAGCGCTGAGACGACGGATACGAAGTGGGCAAGGGTCGACCGACGAGCTGCGGGAGCTCTTTTGAACGCCATGCCGGAGGAGATAAAGAAGGACTTGGTGGCATCGAGGTCGCGGTCTACGTTGGACATCTTGGCGCGGTTGATGGTGTTGTACCGCCCTGGAAGTGCCACGGAGAAGTCGATGCTGTTAAGAAAAGTGGAGTTCCCTGACCCAGCCGGGAATGCTCATGAAGCGGTTACGGGGCTGCGTCAATGGGCGAGGTTCTACCAGCGGGCGAAGGACCTAGGACTGGCGACCCCGGACTCCTCAATCCTTCTCAAGTCTCTTGAAGGGCTGGTGAAACGTCCGATGGCGGAGCATGGTGACATCACTTTTCGGATGAACCTCATGAGGTACCACCTTCGCGTCGACTTTGCTCCCACTGAAACGAGTGTCATGGCAATCCACCGGGCGTACCTGGCAGAGTTTGAGCAGCTGGGCTAGGTAGAGCCCCCGACCCTTGCG
>CAJNDV010029435.1:36186-51545 GCA_905221635.1 Symbiodinium sp. CCMP2456 | reverse complement strand
ACCGGAATGAAATTATAGTATTATAATTGTTCCAGGCGGAGGACTTGCGGAGGAGTCTAGGGGGGAAAGGGGGTTTGGATAGGTTTGTTGTAAATGAACAACATAGAGTGCGACGAACTTTCGGACCGGCGCAGTATAATCAGAAGCAGCGGTCTTATCTGATCATGGATTGTCGGATCCCGGCCTTAGAGCATCCGGACCCGCGACTCTTTAGGGTTTAGGGTTTAGGGTTTAGGGTTTAGGGTTTAGGGTTTAGGGAGGTAGTCTTACATAGTGAATTGGTATGCAAACTTCACACGAGGCTCACAAGAACCTGCGGTGTTATTCATCCTGTTGTGCTGTCGTTATCTCTTGATTTCTGACTCCGGCACCCGATAGCAACACCCCCGAATCGCAACTCCAAGGACTTAAGGGTTGCACGTCAGAACAAAAATATACACATGCATGTGTGTACATAACCCAAAACCCAAAACCCTAAACCCTCAACCCTATACCCCAAACCCTAAACCATACATGGGTGGTTGTCAAAATTATGGTCCCTTTTTGGGTCCGTAATATAATACGGCACCTAATATTTAGGGTACCCAAAAGGGACCCTAATTTTGACAACCACCCACATGAATAATTTCGGCTCCACCGACCATTCTGGTTCTTCTCTTTGCCTTCCCGGCTCTCTTCAGGTTCTCATGGTCGAGCCTACGGGCTTCTGCTCCAATGATGAGACAATGCAGGACCCTTGTGAAGGGTTCGTTAAAGGGTTCTATAAGGGCTGCTGTGAGGGTTTAGGGTGTAGGGGCCTTAATAATTTCAATAGGATTTTGGGGCCCATTATACTATACTTGTAGTAAGGAGCCCCCAAAATAATATAGAGTAAATATTTAGGCCCCTACATTAAGCACATCACAAGGCCTTCTAAGGTTTATGATGTCGGAGTGCCATCTTTCGAGGTGCCTGTAGCTACTTGGAGGCCCAGGGGACTTAGTAAGTAGGTTATAAGTAGAGTTATAAGTACCCTAAATGGAGTTACCCCAATTATAGCCTTACTTATAACCGACTTACTAAGTCCCCTGGGCCTCCAAGTAGGCTCCGAGGAGTGGCCCTTTCGTGGGGCCTCTCGTGCGTGCGATCATCCTGGTCTTTTTAACGGTTTAGGGTTTAGGGTTTAGGGTTTGGGGTTTAGGGTCCAGAGGGTCCGAGTACCCGAATAGCAAGGTTTTCGGTCCCAAAATCCACATTCTGAATGGTTTTTGGACCCTGAAACCCTACTATTTGGGGTACTTGGACCCTTAGGGTGATGGTAGCACATGGTGACATAATGTTACCCTAAGGGTCGAAATGCCTAAGCATCATATACTCTCCCAAACAGTAACCTACATAACTACCATCCGAAACCCAAGTACCTGATTATTGGGTCCTTTGGATCCTTGGGGTTAGGACTCTATCAGACGAGGTCCTGACACAATCTGCAAGATGACTCTAGTCGTGTTCATGATCAACGAACATGGTTTTACATGGGAGTTTCAGAAAGTTAGGGGTACCTTATTTTGGGGTCCTTATAATAGGGATCCTATTATTTAGGGTACTGTATTAGGGTCCCCTATTTTCGGAAACCCCCACATGTTTTGTTGGCAGCGACATCGCAACAAAAAGCCCTGGCCCCATGACACCAGGATCCATATAGAGAGCCCTAGGCTGTCTCTGAATTACCCAGGTTCCTATATTAGCCCCCAAAGCCCCTAACCACACTCTTAACAACCTTGAAACTTGAAGCCCAAAAGAACGAAAATTCGATCCCCGACAGAGCCCTCGACCCCACCGAAATGCTTGGAATAGAGCCCTAGTCAGTTGGTCCGCCATAGTATAGGGGCCTAAATAATTACCAATACTATTTTCCGCGTTATAACTGTAGAAAAATAGGCCCCAAAGCCCTACTCTGAGTATTAAGGCCCCGACATTAGCTGCGCATCCGAAGTTGCTGCAATCGGCATGGTCTCTGCTCCATGTGGCTGATCAACCCAAGACTTAAAACAAAAAGCCATGGATTAATATAGAAACTTAAATAATTACCAATATTATTTTAGGGGCTCCTCATTAGATTTATAGTATAAAGGGCCCCAAAACCCTGTTCTGATTATTAAGGCCCCTACATAAGGATTGTGGGGCTTTGAGGGCTTCACGTTTGCGGCTTTGGGCTAACGCTCCTGAGACTTGGCAGACTTGAAGCAAGTTCGCAGGACAACAAGTTTATGAAGAGCCTGGATGCGCCGACGACCGTGGAAGAGCTGAGGCTTCTCTCACTGGATTCTCTTATGGGCTCCGGGGAGTAGGGTTGTGCGCTCACCCTACAGGTCCATGTTCCAACATGGTATATTATTCGGCTTTAAAGTAGCGGCTATATAGGTACTTGATGAGACTTGGTGGCGAAAGTATACTATCCGGGTACGTGGACCTTAGGGTGGGCAGTATGTAGGGTTGCACGCTCACTTCCATACTATACCCTGATGCCTTCCCGGGAGCTGCGCGCCAAAGAAAATACGCTATGCCAGTGCATCCCGCCGCGGCAAGCCAATCGAAAAGCAACGTAGGTTGGAGAAAGCTCCTCGAACGTTCCTCGAGCTGGACCCCCATGCCCCCATGCCCTGCAGCCCCACTGTAGTGTGGCGCAAATGCTTGTATTAGTGACAGTCGGACCCAGTCTTGGGAGGTTCGAGGGTATGAAGAAGCAGGGATATATAATTACCTTCATTAGGGGCGTTAGAGTTGTCATTCTTGAAGCTTGTAACCCTATGTATGACAACTCATGTAATTTGCAGGGATGGAGTAGTGCGTTTCCATACACTGATCCCAAACATATTTGTAAAAAAATATTACCCCTGATATCATAAGAAGAGAGGCCTTTTACATGCAACAATTACATGTTGCAAGACAGCTGCACATGGATCGTCTTGAGCTGAAATAACGAAGGCCTCGGGTGCTATAGGGGACAGGTTGCCTACACAGGCAGTCAGTCCAGCCAAAGGTCCCACAGCGTGGTGGTGCGAGCACTTAGAGCGTGGCCACTTCTTCACGATAGTTGCCACGACATACTCCATCCAGAAGCATAGCCGTCATGATCAGCATCGTCCCTCCTCCTCCTCATCATCATCGTCCTCATCGTCATCGTTCTCTTCGAGCAAGTGGCAGCAGTCGCAGTGATACTGGAATACATACGAAAATCAACGCATTGGTAACGGCAGTGTTGCGGCTATAACCAAGCTGTTTTGAGCTGCAAGTTTGTTAGCCGTCGGCTTCGCTGTACATCAGCATCAGCATCGACATCATCATGAATCATCATCATCATCATCATCACCATCATGACCATCATCCTCCTCACCATCATCGGCATAGACATTAGATCAACATAAGCCTGCAGTATTACCACATGAGAAACGAACAAAAACAACACGAACCCTCGACGTTCAAAGCCATGCCCTGCACTTCCCAGAGACCTTGGCAGTCTTTAACAATAAGTTTTTTGAGGACTCAAAAGTTGGGTACTCGGGCGTAGGACAATAGTCGTGTTCTGCGAGTCTTTTGGGGGAGTTCATGATTATTAGGTACTTGGACTCGTAGGGATGCAGCATGGCTCTCGAATCCCTAAACCCCTAAACCCTAATCCGTAAACCCTTAACCCTAAAGCTCCTTTAAACCCGAAGCCCTAAAACCCGTAAACCCTAAACCCTAAGCCTTATTCCCTAAACCCTAATCCCCGTCTTAGACTTTTCAAACGATTTGGTAAACCTTGCTAGGAATGGATGCCGTTAGGGTGCCTATAAGGTTGAGAGCTTGGGGTCCCCTAAACCCTAAACCCTAAACCCTAAACCCTAAACCCTAAACCCTAAACCCTAAACCCTTTAGAAAATCCTAAACCTGAATGGCTTCTCTTCAGACCCCAGGCTCTCAACCTTATAGGCACCCTAACGGCATCCCTTCCTAGCAAGGCTTACCAAATCTTTTCAAAAGTCTGAGACACCAAAAACCTAAGACTTAGAGCTCTTAAGACAAAAAACTTATTAGGTTTTAGGGTTTAGGGTTATTAGGACCCCCTTTGGAGCCCCTGCTAGAAATATAGCAGTACCCCTAAAACGAGCCTTTCTGGATCCTACGGAGGAGAACCCGAGTCTCCCGTTTTCTGAGCTCAGGGCCACGGCGATGGCCGAGTGGCAAAATCTCGTAGACATGCTCAGAGAGGCCGGCGTGGAAGTCCTCACCGCGGAGGCCACTGAGGGCTCTGAGTCTTGGGTTCAGGCTTGGGGAGTTTGGATTTAGGGTTTCGGGTTGGGGCTTAGGGTAAAAACGTTGTATAATCAACCGGAGACCGCCGGAAACCCTAAACCCTGACCGAGTTTATCCGTCTGCGAGGCGGGCAGCTCAGAGCAAGCTTTAGGGCTGCAACTGCGCATGGCCCTTGTTGAAGCTCCTGCGCAGCACTACTTGGAGGCCCAGGGGACTTAGTAAGTAGGTTATAAGTAGAGTTATAAGTACCCTAAATGGAGTTACCCCAATTATAACTCTACTTATAACCTACTTACTAAGTCCCCTGGGCCTCCAAGTACGCATGGAAGGACAGGGCCATGCAGCCACAGCCGGCATCACATGCATGCTGACGGCTGGCCGTCAGAGAGCATGGCAGAGGTAATAGTTTTGTGGCAAAGAGCAAATCCGCTAAAAGTCCATGTGCCCATATAAATAGTATATGATATAGTTTGGTGGGTTTAGGGTCTAGGGTAGTTGTAAGTAGGGGTTATAAGTAGGGTGACTGTACCTATAACGCATATGAGGACACGTATACCCCCATCCATAACTTATGCTAGCCAGTTCAGAAAGTTGGGACATCATTATCCTCATGCTCCCTATAAACCCTAAACCCTAAACCCTAAACCTTAAGTTTCAGTACAGGGAATCCCGACACTAATCATCCTAGATCCATGTTCCAACTTTACGGTTTAGGGTTTAGGGTTTAGGGTTTAGGGGTTCACTATAAACCCACTCACCCAGAGAACCCAGTAACCCTTAATGAAGGAACATACCCTAAACCTTCAACCCTAAACCCATTGCATTAAGGCAATTAAGGAGTATACCCTAAACCCTAAACCCATAATATTAAGGCAATTGAGGAGTATACCCTAAACCCCTAAACCCTAATCCCATAATATTAAGGCATATACCCACCCATGAAGCTAAAAGTCGCCATGTTGTTTGTCAGGCGTGTCCCAGACTGGGACACGACATGCCCGCATGTAACCCTAAGGGTTTGCCCCTGAAATGGGTTTAGGGTTTAGGTTCCCTATTTATAGGTACTTCGGAGCCAAAGATGCTTGGGCATTCGGCATGTTTTGAGTTTTGCTCGGCTTTTGGGGTTTGGGCTTCTGTGGGCTTAGGGTTTAGGGTTCAAGGTTTAAGGCTTAGGGTTTTAGCGTTCAGGGTTAAGGGTTTATAGGGTTTAGGCTTAGGGACTGGGTTCAGGATTTGAGGTTTGCGCACTCCAGAACCCAGCTAACTATATCTAGTTATCAAGGCCCCCAATATTATAGATCCCGCATAGATCCCGTTGTAGAACCTTTTAGATAGCCCTCGCCAGAACCCAACAAAAGCCCGTCTCTAATTACTGAGGCCCCTTAACCCTAAACCCTAAACCCTACCCAAATCCCGAAACCTGGACCCTCAACCCTAAAACGAACCCCTAAATCTTAAGCCCTATAAACCCTAAGCCCCAAACCCCTAAACTCCCTAAATCGAAAGCCCACAGCCCCGAGCCCCAAACCCTGAAGCCTATTATGAGCCCGAACCCCCTTAAATCTTAAGCCCTACAACCTGAAGCCTAAACCCTAAACCCCAGACCCTAAACCCCCTAAACCCTAAGATCCAAACCCCAAACCCTAAACCCCAAACCCTAAACCCCAAACCCTAAACCCCAAACCCTAAACCCCAAACCCTATACCCTAAACCCTAAACCCTAAACCCCACAGCAGCCCAGAGCTCTGGCGCTTTCCTTGGAGGCTCAGGGCCTTCCCGACGAGGTCTTTCCCAACAACTGGCTCTCCGGCACTGGGGTGAAGAGACGTAGAGGGCCGTAGCAGTTTTGGGTTTAACAGGGTTTTACAGGGTTTTATTGTGTTTAGGGTGTTTAGGGTTTATAGGGTTTTTAGGGCTGATAGGGTTTATAGGGTTTATAGGGCTTATAGGGTTTATAGGGGGTTTATAGGGTTTAAGGTTTAGGGTTTAAGGTTTGGGGTTTAAGGTGTAGGGGCTAGGGTTTAAGGTTGAGGGTTTAAGGGGCGCCGGTGTGAAATACGAAGAGGGCCGTAGGTAGTAAGAAGGGTCGTCTGGGGTTTGATGAGGGTTTAGTGTTTTTTCGGCGCTGGGCAGCGGATGTGTGAGGTTTCATGTTTTCTTGTTTTCTTTGCAGGAAAAGCGTGGTGTTTGTTTATGTACTGTGCTACATGCACCGCAAACAGTAAACAGGAGCCTATTAATATCCTCAGTGTCTATATGTGCATCTCGCACATTTATTGGTATTTTATTGTTGCACGATATGTCTCCCAGGTAGGTTATTGGAGTGGTTATTGGACTCGTGCTGCAAGCACTGAGAGAGTTTCTACTAGTCTGACATTATAAGCAGTAGAGCACAGGATTAGAGCTGGGAGTCAGAAAGACATTCTCACTTGGGGGTTTCCGAAAATGAAGGGTACCTTATTCTGGGGTCCTTATAATCAGGATCCTACTATTTGGGGTACAATATTAGGGTCCCCTATTTTTGGAAACGCCCACTTGTTTTGGAGTTGAGTATAAATTTCAGGTTGCGGTGTCCGTGATGAGTAGGAACACTCTCATCGCGATTGCTTGTCCACAGGGTCTTTATCTCCCTTTCCTGCGGAAGTGGGCAGGCACAAGACAGCAATGCCGCTGTAGTTACATATGGATAGCACCCTTATAAAAAGGGCCCTAAAAGGGACCCTAATTTTGAAAACTGCCCATATGCAGTTAGCAAGTTTGAAACTTTGGATGTAGCCACCCACGTTGAAAGTTGCAGTGGCGGGAGGTCAAATGAGCCACCCCATATTCTCGCTGGTGTTTCTTGCAGACAGCGTGTGCTGTTACCACGTGTGACAGAAAAGAGCCATCTATACTCTGTGCCGCTAAGCAGTCAACCCGCAAAGAGGCGCTGTAACCTTTAAACATGTACTTAAGCCCAAAAACCCCCAGACTTCAACCCGACCTCAAACCCGACACCCTAAACCGGAGCCTTCACCCTAACCCCCCAGGCACCCACTATATGGGGTACTCGAGGCCCCCAGGGCCCTATCTAGCAGGTACCTAAAAGGTTAGGGAAACACCCTAAGCCCGAACCTTCATGTCTCGAGCCGACCGAAATATGGGACTTTCCGAAATCTAGGGGGTACCTTATTCTGGGGTCCTTATAATAAGGATCCTATTATTTAGGATACTATATTATAAGGGGTACCTTATTTTGGGGTCCTTCTAATAAGGATCCTACTATTTAGGGTACTATATTAGGGTCCCCTATTTTCGGAACCCCCCATATCGAGCTGAGGTTCTCCACCCATGGCGACGGGCGCTTGGTGATTTATCCGATGAAGGTCGGAGTCTCAGGACCCTACTTGGAGGGATTGGTTTAGGGTTTAGGGTTCAGGGTTGAGGCATTATCGGGTTAGGGTTTAGGGTTAAGGGTCTACTCGGAGGGTCGGGGGACTTAGTAAATGGTTATTTTATAGACTTATAAGCATTATAACCCCAATTAGGGTCCCTTTTAGGGTACTTTTCCGTCTACTAATTACCTACTTACTAAGTCTCCCGACCCTCCAAGTAAAACGTTGCTTGAACCATAGTAGTTCAGGGTTTAGGGTTTAGGGTAGGCTCTATTGTAGGTCAGTAGTTCCTGTTTTGGTCAACCGATGTCGACTGTTTCATTTTATGGGATCCGAACTAGGAAGTTGGTTAGCCAAAAAAAGGAGGATCTATATACCATGGAGACTCTGGGTAAAGCCCCAACCCCAGAGAGTGGCACGGTGCTTGGGGTTTGGGGCGTTGGTGAGTTTCGCTTAACCCAAGAATTCGACACTTAGGTTCAGGATAGCAGTAATGCAGGTTGGTACTTGAGGGAGTTTGTGGTCATTGTGTCCCTAATATTCTCGAATCCCTGAATTCAAGCCTGAACCCTAAACCCTGAGCCCGGAACCCTCAGCCCTTATAACCTCCAAACTTATGATGCATATTTTCGGCAACAGTGGCCCAAGCACGTTTCCACTCCGTTTGCGTTTCCACTTGGGAGATTTCCCTTCTGGTTACGCTTCCGTTTGTGGTTCCGGTTGGGTTCCCCTTCCGTTTCGGCTCCCATTTGTCTGGCTCTTAGTCCAAGTATGATGCTTAAAGAGTAAACCTTACACTCGAAACTGAATGCCAGTCGCTGTACTTCGAAATTTCATGCGAGCAGCTGTAATTAGCCGGCTCGCCGGTGCGCCGGTGCGGGCTCCGAATTCGACGGCTGAACGCGAAACGGAACCGACAAGGGGCGCCCCCCCGCCTTGTCGAGGAGTCATATTCGGAACACAGAACGAGAAGCACAAAAAGGTAGGTTATAGAGTGTTTAGGTAAGCCCTTACATCCTAAACCCTTAAACCCAAATTAGATAGGAGCCATTATGGTAACCCTTCGAGGTACCGTTAAACTTACAGGAAGCCTTAAAGGAACCCCAAAACCCAAACACCAAAACCTGAAGGAACCCTTAAAGCAACCCTCAACCCTAAAGCCCAGAGGATCCTTGAAGCAACCTCTCTGAACCCTATATAAAGGCATCCTTAAGCCTTATAAACGAGCCCTAAACCCTAAAGGAGGTCAACACTAAACCTTGAGCCCCTAAACCCTAACCTCTTAACCCTAAACCCAGGGTTTAGGGTTTAGGGTTTTTGTTCTGAGAGATTCACGGTCACCCCGGAAGTGGACTTCGGCTTTCAAGCAACACCAACACGCGTTCGTCCGCCGTCAGATTCTACGGCGGACGAACGCACAATCAAGCGTGGCCAGACGGTATCTTTCGTGAAGAACACCCCTGGTTCGAGATGGAGTATGACCTGGTGAAGGTCGGTGCCAGGAGGACTGAGAGGATATCAGCATGTGTCCAAAGCTCAGCCGGAGCCGCAAGAGCTCAAGGGCAAGGCCTTGTTTCTTAAGAAACCCCACAGGAATCTTTACGGTAACCCTAAACCCTAAGCCCTAAAGGAAGCTTTACATGAACCCTAAAACCATACCCAAACCCTGAAGGAATCCTCAAAGGAACCCTAAACCCTAAAGGCCCCAAAGGAACCCTAAACCCTAAAGGAATCCTTAAATGAATCCTTATGTTAAAGGAACCTTTAAAGGCATCCTCAAAGGATTCGGCGTAGAGTTAAGCTTGGAGGTTCCGTCGCGCGCTGCCGAAATCCGCGAGGACATCATCAACTCGGCCGCTTGTCGCCCTGTTTCTTAGTAGGGTTTAGGGTCTGAGTTGGGTTTGAGGGTTTAAGGGTTGAGGGTTTGGGGTTCAGGGTTAGAGGGTTGAGGATTTAGGTTCTAAGGTTTTGGCTTGTCGAAGGAATGGGGGAATGGGTTCTTGGGACTACTGTAATAAAGGTCTATCATAGGGGATCCATTCGCCCATTCCCGACGAAGAACCCGGGAGTTGTCGAAGAAGCATCAAACGGCAAATTTAGGCCGTAAACCCTAAACCCTAAACCCTAAACCCGAAACCGTATTGGGTGGCCCTGGATTGTCAAGTACCTGTTTTCGTGACCTCTCTTGGGTTTATCTGATGCACTGCCAACATGAATTTCGTGGTCTGGGTATACCCGAAGAATCTCGGGTTTAGGAGTCATGGCAGAGTGCATGTTGTTTTACTGTAAGCCCTCAATGCTACTGAAGCTCTGCAGGGTAGGCCTGTAGGAAAAGACTTGAGGTTTCCAAGATTTTAGCTGGGTCTATCTGTCAGGGGCCAACGCACAATCAATGGGGACACCTGATGAATAACTTCGCATTGCTTAGTGAGGGTGATCTTCTTATAGCCATCTATGCTCATCGTTAAACGCTAAACCCTAAGCCCCAAAACCCTAAACCCCGAAACCGTGAACCCTAAACCCCTAAACCCTAAACCCCGTGAAGCCTAAACCCTAAGCCCCTAAACCCGAAACCCCCTAAACCCTAACCCCTAAACCCCATAAGCCCTAAACCCCTAAACCCCGAAACCCTGAACCCTAAACCCCTAAACCCTAAACCCCAGAAAGCCTAAACCCTAAACCCCTAAACCCCAAACCCCATAAACCCTAAACTCCTAGACCCCTAAACCCTGGTCCCTGTGGCAGCCTCTAAGTTGACTAACCCTGAGGCTCCAAATAGCCCAGAGTAGGTATTATTTATAGTCTTTGGCCCCAAATTAGGTATTATTTGTTTACTTGGAGCCTTAGGGTAAAGCCAGCTGCACAGGTTCGTGAGAAGTTCGACCTGGCCGAGCCGAGCTTCGACGTTGAGGGTTTCGGTTTGCGGGGTTTCGGGTTTCGGGTTTAGGGCCTCGGGTTGAGGGTTAAGGGTTTCGGGTTTAGGCTTTACAGTTTAAGGTTGAGGGTTTCGGGTTGAGGGTTTCGGGTTTAGGGTTTCGGGTTTAGGGTTTCGGGTTTAGGGTTTCGAGTTTAAGGTTTAGGGTTTCGGGTTTAGGGTTTACAGTTTAAGGTTGAGGGTTTCGTGTTGAGGGTTTCGGGTTTAGGGTTTCGGGTTCAGGGTTTCGGGTTCAGGGTTTCGGGTTTAGGGTTTCGGGTTGAGGGTTTCGGGTTTAAGGTTCCGGGTTTAGGGTTTTACAGTTTAAGGTTTCGGGTTGTTTAGGGTTTTACAGTTTAGGGGGTTTACAGTTTACAGGGTTGCGGGTTTCGGGTTTCGGGAGGGCCCCATATACAAGCCTGAATAATTACGGAATGCTTGTCCACTTCTACTGATTTCCACTGCGGCTGCTGCTGTTCATGTGGTCATTCTCTCTGTGGCGCTGATGTTCGGATTAGAAGTCGTTGTTGCTACTGCAGCTATTTTCGTTGGTGTTGTTGTCACAGCTCTAATTAGTTGTTGTCATATTAGGCCTCCGATATAAACGATTCATAACGTAAAACATACCTCAAAAGCCCTACTCTAATTGTCGAAGCCCGGCAGTCAAGTAGGTGCAGTATCAGTTTCCAGACTTCAACGATGACAAGCGATCAGCTCCAGGGCCATCATGAGCGCTCATGAGAGCTGTCAAAAAATGCATGTCTATCAGCTTTCTGAAACCTAAACCCTAAACCCTATAAACCCTAAACCTTAAACCCTAAACCGCCATAAGCTTGCCACCGACTTCGAAGGAGTTTGTAGCCTGGAAGTGAACCAGGGTTTAGGGATTACCTTTTACGGTTTAGAGTTTAGGGTTTAAGGGTTTAGCTGCCGCTCGTGGTGCGTTCTTTAGGACGCGGATCCCAAGAACATTGGGACGGCCACGTATTCAAAGTTGCCCACATGCTGGGAGTGCAAAGAGTCGTAATTTTCTGTGTGGAAGCCCAGCGAGACATCTACGAGCGGCTTCACGCCGAAGATCTGCAACTCGACTTCGTCACGCGTCGAGAGTCCGACCTGATGCCCACAGATATCCAAATCAATGAGCACTTTTTGGCCGAAGCAGGATTTGAGACGCCCATCTTGCAAGCCAATGACGACGTGCTGGGCTTCGTCGATGGAAGCAGAAGCGGTTCTGTGTAAGACAAGGGAGCTGTTGAACACGATGGTCTGGAACACTTCTGGGGTGGCAGGGTTTTTCCCCAACTTGACATGCATGCGCAAAACTAGCGATTTGGTTTCTCTGGTTGCTGGACAATTAGGGTTTAGGGATTACCTTTTAGGGTCCTCCATGCGGATGGAAGGAGTTTGAGTCAGACCCATGCAGAACATATCATCATACAGAGGCCTTAGTAATTAGAATAGGGTTTGGGGGCCCGTTATGTTACAATTAATTAGAATAGGGTTTGGGGGCCCGTTATGTTATAATTATAATAAGGAGCCGCCAAGATCCTATTCTAATTATTAAGGCCCCCACATTACACAATTCGTATGCTTTCGCCATGCAGTTCTAGGGTCGAACTCTGAATCCCAGAGGAGGGGGGTCTAAACATGTGGTCACCAAGACCCTGTACCCTATTGTAGAGGCTTAAGTAATTATCACTACTATTTTGGGGGGCTCCTTGTTAGGATTGTAGTATTAACATGCCCGAAACACTATTCTAATTATTAAGGCCTCGATTCGCAAAATAAGTACGTAGAAACTTTGGGTTTAGAGTTTAGGGTTTCTGTACCTTAGGCCTTTTCATTAGACTTCTACACGACACCACGCCACCCCCAAATCCTGTAACTCTAAACCCTAAACCCCGAAACCCTAAAACCCTAAACCCTAAAACCCTAAAACCCTGTAACTCTGAATCCTAGGCCCTGTTTTTAATTTGTCGAAGGGAGCTGCCCAGAGGCGGCTTGGGGTTCAGATTTTTTAGGGTTTAGGGTTTAGGATTTGGGGCTGATGGGGTTTAGGGTTTAGGGCTGGTAGGGTTTAGGGTTTAGGATTTAGGGCTGATAGGGTTTAGGGGTTAGGGTTTCGGCCGTACACGTCAGCCAGTGTCAGCCATCAGGAGTTCTTTCTGCTCAAGGCATAATCGGGGTTTGGGGTTCAAGGTTTAGGTTACCTTAACCCCACATAGCCTACCTTTTCAGGACTCGTCTACGGACAGATTCACAAGAACTCTTCAGAGGCAGGCTTTGACGGGTATGGTTAGGGTTCAGGGACACCTTAAACCCTATAAGCCCTAAACCCGAAACCCTAAAGATTACACAACAACGATCCGCAGCGCCGAAAAGCCTGCACAAATCTCAAGGATTTACGATCTCCGCGGCTGGGCCAAGTCTGGCGTAGCCTTGGAAGGCGGAGATAGATGATCGGAGTTTGGGGGTAAGGGGTTTGGATGTTCAGGATTGAGGGTTTGGGGTATAGGGGGTTTATAGGGTTTTGGGTGTAGGGTTTATGGGGTTTAGGGTTTATAGGGTTTAGGGTCTAGGGTTCAGGGTTTATAGGGTTTGGGGAATCGGCATTTGGATTCAGGCTTTCGCGTATTATTGTTCCTCGGTATGCCTTTGAATCATTTTTTGTTTTCCCTTGTTAGCCAAAACCTGTGCTGAGCTCCAACCCTGAACCCTAAACTACAAACCGGAACTCCTGAGCCCAGGCCCAAGCCCTAAACCCCAAAGTCAGAACCTGAACCCCTTAGCCCAAACACGCTGTTCCTGAAAGGACCAATTGTGAAATCAAAGTTGTGTACTGAATTTCTCCCTGGTTTCTTCAAAGTCCAGAACCGGAGCACGACCACAGCAGGGATTCAAAACCTCCACAAACCCTAAACAGCAAAGCCGACCACAGCAGGGATTCAAAACCTCCACAAACCCTAAACAGCAAAGCCCAAACCCTCAACCCTAAATCAGTGGTTCAGAAATGTTGGATGTAGGGCTTCAGAGCGTGAGGGCCTATACGGTGGAGAGCTTTAGGGTTGAGGACTTTGGAGCTTTATGGTTTAGGCTTTAGGGCTTTGGGCTGTAAGGCTTTAGGCATGAGGGCTCTGATGAAGGGCTTTAGGGTTTTGGGGGCTTAGGCTTTATAGGGTGTGGCTAGGCTTCAGTGCACTCGCGATTCATATAACTTTGAGTGCCCTACAAGCATGTTTTCCTGAGCCACGTAGCAATGCTGGAGCCTCAGCGATTAAAGGCCCGGCAACCCGAAACCTTAAACCCTGCACGCTAAGCCTCAAAACCCGAGAATAGCCCTTGCACAAGCCTTGATAAACACAAACTTGAGCCCTTAACACAAACTCGAAACTCCAAGCATAAAGATCTGCAGGTACTGGGAGCCTGGTCTTAGATCGTCAGAACCGAACCGCCTACCTCGCGCCGCTCGGCCTGAGCAGCTTCTTCTTCTTCTCTAGAACCTGAGGATTCCTAAAGCACCTCAACTCAGGAATACCCCTCAACTCTGGGATAATATAGGGGATTTTCAGTTACCTATAGGATTTTGGTTTAAGGTTTAGGGTTTAGGGTTTAAGGTTTGGGGTTTAAGGTTTCGGGTCTAGGGGTTAAGGTTTAGGGTTTAGGGTTTAGAGGATCTAGCTTCCCGAGCAACTCCCCTCTGCTACCCTTGATTGCCCACTGTTAAAGTACTTGGAAGGGCACTGTCTGATTATTCACTTTGGTTATTTCGTATCTGGGTAGTTCTCTAAATTAATTAGGGTCCCTTTTCAGGTCCACAAGAAATACCTCACCCTTATAAAAATGACCCTCAACGGCACCCTGATTTAGAGAACCACCATGTTTACCTATACTATTTTGGGGGTTCCTCAATATAAGTATAGTATAAAGGGCCCCCAAACCCTATTCTAATCATTCAGATATAGCATAAAGGGCCCCAAATCCCTGTTCTAGTTATTATGGAATATAGTATAAAAGGCACCCCAAAACCCTATTCTAATTTTAAAGGAATAGAGTATAAAGGGCCCCAAAACCCTATTCTAATTATGAAGGCCCCTACATTATGCCTCACAGGAAGTTTCTCCAAGGGATTGTGGTTGAAAGGCTAGAGGCTTCTCCTTGTGAGGTTTTCGGATTTAGGGGTTTAGGGTTTAGGGGTTTAGGGTTTAGGGTTTAGGGTTTACGGGACTTCGTCAACTCAGCCCTAGGCTGAAACTTGTACCTGAGGGTCTAGAAATCCTTGCGCGCCTAGTGCTGTCGTCGGCTAACCAAGACCGACCTACTGTAAGGGCCTAAATAATTACCTATACTGTGGTGGGGGGTTCTTCTTATCATTATTGTATAATGGGCCCCAAGACCCTATTATTATTAAGGCCCCTATATTTACAGTGCCGTCAGGACCTCGAAGCGGGCTGACAAGAACTTGGCTGAGATATGGGCCAAGGACTCTGTGATCCACCCTCTTGCGGGTGAGGGCTCAAAAAAATATTTAAGGGATCAAAAAACTATTTTCCAAGGATCAAAAAAACTTTCACAGATCAAAAAAAACTATCTTGGGCAGAGGGCAGGGCAGAGGGCAGAGGGCAGAGGGCAGAGGGTAGAGGGCAGAGCGCAGAGGGCAGAGGGGAGGGCAGAGGGCAAGAGACCAGAGCGCAGGGCAGGGCGGGCAGGGGGGCAGGGCAGGGCAGGGCAGGGCAGGGCAGGGCAGGGCAGGGCAGGGCAGGGCAGGGCAGGGCAGGGCAGGGCAGGGCACGGCA
>CAJNDV010029435.1:17979-32192 GCA_905221635.1 Symbiodinium sp. CCMP2456 | reverse complement strand
TCTCCATGCCGGTGCTGCGCCTGAGTGCTGCCGCGAGCCCCGACGATGGCGAGGATAGCTGCATCCTCATGGTCGAGGACGGCTTAGGGTTTAGGGGTTTAGGGTTTAGGGTTTAGGGCTTAGGGTTTAGGCTTAGCCTGCATCCCAGTTAGATATCGGCTGCAAGGTATACCTCCCAAGCGAGGGTTTT
This sequence comes from Symbiodinium sp. CCMP2456, assembly GCA_905221635.1. Taxonomy (NCBI): domain Eukaryota; class Dinophyceae; order Suessiales; family Symbiodiniaceae; genus Symbiodinium; species Symbiodinium sp. CCMP2456. The sequence continues at coordinate 32,002 of CAJNDV010029435.1, read as the reverse complement.
GGGGTCTAGGGCTTCGTAGTGCTAGGGGCATGAAGCAGTTGGTTATAGTAAACCTCCGGGCTCTCTTTTATGATCATAGAAATGTTCCCAAAGCTCAAGTTCAAAAACTCAGCCCCTATACTTATGCTTTAACAAGGAGGGTTTGGGCCAAGCTGCTGTCCCGTCTAACAGGGGTCGCAAATGTTGGAAGAGGGCTTTGGGTATTTCCTGGCAGTAGTATTTCGGGTTGTCGGTAAACAATGAGATACTCTCGCTTCTTTCATCAGGACTTCGAATGTATCACAATGGTATTGCCCCCTTGCTTAGTTTTCATACTGTAAGATATCACCAGCAGACTATATAAAGAGGATATTCCTACCCCAAGGCTCAACATAGCCCAAAAGCCCTATATAATACAGTCTTTGGGCCCCAAAGCCTTAGAATGTGAGTCCTTAGAGCCTTAGGGTACCCCAAACTCTAAACCCTAGTTAAACCCTAAACCCCAGCCTTTCGGGTAGCATTGAGGCCAACGGTTTAGGGTTTGGGGGTTTAGGGTTAAACTCTTACCAGCCATTCCTTCTAGTGCCAGGCCGGCTGGGAGGCCTTCGACCACACGCAGCGCAGCGTGCTGGAGCCCGGTTCTCGACCGAACTGTCCCGGGAAGCCCAGTTGTTTAGGGCTCCAAGTATACAAGTAGTACTTACTTTGGGGTCTAGGTTTAGGGTTTAGGGCTTTGATACAAACAGTACCTACTTTGGGGGGTCAAAAAGTGGCCTACGGTCTATAAAAACTACCTGCTTTGGGCTATTTGGGCTGTCCAGAACAAGCTGCAGGTAGCTCATCTACTGGGCTGCTTTTGAGGGGGTTTCCACAACAAGGTCCTGCGTGGACCAGGTGGTTGCCGCTCCGGTGCCTGTGCTGGAGAGGCGCGCCGAGGATTTTGGGCACAATCGTAGATTCTGTGGTTGTCGTGGGTTGGTTGATCCATGGGTGCAGGTTTCCACAATGAAGCAGAACCTTTGTCGTCGTCCTTATAAACCCTTATACAGCCTCAGCCCTAAGCCCCTTCTTCGAGAGCTGGATTGTGGAATTTTATGGGCCTCAATAATAGTAGATAACTATTTTGGAGGTTCCTTATCATAAGCATAGTATATTCTACCCCCCAAAACCCTATTCTAATTATTAAGGCCCCTCTACTTAATCCTTATAGCAAACCCTTATAGTAACCCTTTCAGGAACCCTTTAAAGGAGCCCCAAAACCCTGCTCCAATCATTAAGTCCTTTATTTTCGAACCGTTAGGCCTCCAACCCTAAACCCTAAACCCTGAACCCCTAAACCCCTAAACCCCTAAACCCCTAAACCCCTAAACCCGAAACCCTAAATCCTAAACCGATAGAACCGTTTAAGGATTCCTTTAAAGGACCCCATTCTAACTATTAAGGCCTCTATATTACTGTGCGGCCCAAGCCTTCGTTACAGACGAACTGTTCAGGCGCTTGGCTTCCCTTGGACCTTGAGCCCTAGACGAAGGGGTCAAAGAGCCAGGATTTAGGGTTTAGGGTTTAGGGTCCGGAACGGTCGCGAAAATGTCAGATTCAGCAAAGAAGGGAGCCGAAGGTCGACTCAAAATTTGACCCTAGCTGCCTTGATAGTCGGGTTCCTGTTAGAATACCCCTTTAAGGTAGGGTCATTCCGAAGCTGATTGATAAACCCCCCCTTCTTTGAGGGTCTGAACCTTATAGTCATGTTTGGATCCCTTTTCTACGCCACTCCTTCTAGTTGGGGTTCAATCCCCCAAACCCTAAACCCTAAACCCTAAGAACTTAACTAAACCCTAAACCCTAAACCCTAAAACTATGCTAAACCCTAAACCCCTAAACCCCTAAACCCGGGTTCAATCCGACGGCATTTTTCGGAGTCAGCTTTCCTCGTAGCCTGGCCGTTTGGAGATTCACGGGACCTCTCCACAAGAGGTCGGAAGCAGAGGAAGCAGCTCTACTAGGCATGCAGCTTCCGCCCTCAGCCGGCGACGACCTGACCGGCTGCGTGTTGGTCAAGACGGGCGATGAATCGCAGTTCGGCGATGGTGTCGTCAAGAGCATGAGGAGATGGAGCATTGAAACTCAGTCAACCGTGTGTCCTGATGGCATGCCTACAGATGATACCGAGGAATCCGATGACTCTGACGACGACTCCGTCGTGCTTGGCGACGTGGTTGAGGTCCGAGTGCCGCGGCGCCTGAGCCATGTTCTCATGGAGGAGCGCTCGCTGCCCATAGACAAGGAAATGCGAAAGAGTCTGGTGAAAGCCAACTCTTGGGAGTTGTGCCAAGAATACTGCGATTTCGATGTCCCGCTTGCTCCGGATCGCATGGACCATGAACAACACCTGGAGCATCTCGACAGTTTGCTGAAGTTTCCAGGCAGGCTGGAAGAGTGTCTCAAGGCCAAGGGCGTGGAGGTCAAGTCGAGATTTTCTCGGGTCTTCGACGTGATCATGGCTGCGGCTCGCGAACGTCCGGAAGTCCAGCTGTGTCTCTGTGCTTGGGCTAACATGTTTGTTTTATGGTTGGCGTGGCTGTTCGCCTATTTTGCATTCTTCCACTAGCTTCAACTTTGCGTCCCAGCAAGCCAGCACAGAGTGGCTGGTTGGGGTGCTTACCATCCGTCCTGCATGAGGATCATTGTACAGTATGCCCTCAGACTTAGTTCTCCAATACCGAACTTCGGGGTTTATGGTTTAGGGATTCTTTCGATTGGCATTCTGAAGGTTTAACTGCCTACATTCTCTGCGTTCTTGGAGAAGTGAGGAGATGCCTGAACCAAAAGATTCGCAATTTCATCTCCATTTTCCCCGCAGTCGCCAGTCTCTTCCGGCCTGTGGATCTGGACTCGCCAGACTTGTGCACAGCAGCGGCACAGCAAAGAGCGTCGGGGTTTAACATTGCAAAGGGGTTAGAGCCTTGTTAAGCCAGAACATAATACCAGTTCACAGTTCGCATGAAGCAGTGATATGTTCGAGCTCGGGTGGGTTGTAAAGTGGTCCGTAGGAACGCTCGTCAGTGCTTTTGGGCTGACTGACGGGGATACCAGTGATAAGCATCCTGCTTCCGTATACGTCTACAGCAATATATAAGCATGCATATGTATGCTGGCAGTCAGGCAGATAGAATATGCGGGCTGAAACACTCGTTGATCAAAACGTGCGCTCCCGCAGACTAGGTTGTACATCCTGCTATGTACATCTATAGCTGCATATATTTCTTGCATTGTCCAAACATGTCGGTATGTATTGCTCCTTGGCAGGCTTGGCGGCGGATCTGTGAGATGCCGCGTACTCAGCGTGACTGAATCAACGTCGTCATCCTTGCCTTGATAGAAGAAGGGTTCTAAGGAGATTTGAACATGTACTGGTATGCCCTTATCGTCTCTAGTCCCCACAGTCTATTGTAGTATAGCATACCGCCCAGACCCGTTCAAAGGAAAGGTATGAAGGCCTCTATATCAGATCGCTGAGTTTGAGATTTCCTAAACTGTAACCCTAAGGGTCCAAGTACTCAAATAGTAGGGCTTCAGGTGCCAAAAGCCATTCATAATATGGAACTTGGGACCTAAAACCCTACTACTTGGGTACTTGGACCCTCTGGGTAAGACTCTACTGTGACCAAGAATCTCCTTGTGGATAAGTTGGATGAGGCATGGTCTCAGAGCTGTTCAAGCGCCGTGGTGAGAAGCCAGAGACTTGACTGCAATCATAGCGGCCTAAACCCAACTGCAAGCCCTAAACCATGGGGGCTGCCCCGTCTTCACTCAGACTTTCAACATGAGCACCTAATTTGCTGGCTCCGCTTGCTGTCGCAACCCCAAGTCATATATACATCCTAAGCCCCGGCCCCGCTCTTTGCCCAAGGCTCATTTACTATCGAAACCGGAAGTCCCCACACCGGTCCATGTACCTCTGTGGTAGTGGCTACATGGATCCCTTCGTTCAGAAGGACGTGAAACAGTCACGACGAACCCCGGTCCTTAACTCTCAAACCCTCAAACACTAAACCCTAAAACCTTTCAGAATCCGTCTTAAAGGTTTAGGGTTTCGAGTTGCGGGGATTTGCAGATCCGAACCCCTACAAACCCGTCTAAACCCGTATAAACCCCCACAGACCAGTTTAGCCCCGTCTACACCCTTACAAACCCGTTGTCAGCTCTTTGAACCTCGTATGCCCTAAACCCCGAAACCCTAAACCCTTCAGCCCCTTAAGACCCCTAATCCAAACACTTATAAACCCTATAGAGCCCTGATATATAAGCCCTAAACCCCTTATGATTATGGGTAGTTCTCTAAACTAGGGCCCTTTTTAAGGTCCCAAATATAGTGCGGCACCCTTATAAAAAGGACCCTCAAGGGATCCTAATCTAGAGAACCACCCTTATAAGCCCCTTAAAATCCCTAATCCTAAGGCTTATAAACCCTATAGAGCCCTTAAACCCTAAACCCCTTAAGCCCAAAACCCTCAACCCTAAACCCTCAACCCTAAACCCTAAACCCTAAACCCTAAACCCTAAAACCCTGAACCCCTCAAAAAGGCCCCTAGGAACCTCGAAGCTCCTGAGGCTGAGGCTGATGAGGTGAAGCTTCGGGATCTGAACCGCCTGGAAAGCATCGCGGCATCGGTTTAGGGTGTCGGGTTCAGGGGTTTTGGGGTTTAGGGGTTTAGGGTTTAGGGTTTAGGGTTGGGGGGTTTAGGGGTTTAGGAGTTTAGGGTTTCAGGGTTTAGGGGTTTAGGGTGTAGGGTTGCAGGCTTAACGGTTCGAACATAGGGGCCTTAATAATTAGAACAGGGTTTTGGGGCTCCTTTAAAGGGATCCTTAAAGGGTTACTATAAGGGTTTTACTATAAGGATTTAGTAGAGGGGCCTTTAAAAAATAGAATAGGGTTTTGGGGGCATCTTATACTATAACTATAATTGTCGGGCTCCCTAAACCCCAAGCCCTTTAAGTTTAGGTTCAAGGGTTAATTCGGTCGGCGTCAAGTCTGAAGTGGTTTAGATGGTTTGTTTCAGGTTTGGGTTGGGCTGTTCATGTTGCCATGTTTTGGTTTGGTGTTGCAGGTTTCAGCTTGAGGATTTCGGGTCCCGGGCTTAAAGGCTTAGAGAGGTGTTTTCACAGGGGCTTCTCGAGTGTATTACCCTCTTGGTATTAATAGCTTTATGGTGAGGGTTTGTTATGTAGAAAAGTAGGCGCCGAACAAAAACTGCGAGTGCGGTTTGACCCTAGAGAAATGCTTCCAAGATCAAGACCCTTAACCCTAAACCTCTGAACCCCTAAACCTCTAAACCTCTAAACCCCTAAACCCCTAAACCCTAAACCCCTAAACCCATCAACCCTAAACCCATAGACCCTAAACCCCTAATTCCTAAACCCCTAAACCCCTCAACCCCCAAACCCTAACCCCCAACTGTGACAGCCTAAAGCCCTAAACCAGGCAACGCATAAACCCCTAAACCACTAAACCCTAAACCCCTAAACCCTAAACCCCTAAACCCCTAACCCCTAAACCCATAAACCCATAAACCCTAAACCCCTAAACCCTATAAACCCTAAACCCATAACCCCTCAACCCTAAACCCTAAGCTCCTAAACCCCCAAACCCCTAAACCCCTAAACCCCTCAACCCCCAAACCCTAAACCCTAAACCCCTAAAGCCTAACCCCTATACCCCTAAAGCCCCAACTATGAACGCCCAAAGCCCTGTGGCTCCCAAGGTGAGCACTCTCCTAAACCCTCAACCCTAAACCCTAAACCCTAAACCCTAAACCTTAAACCCTAAACCCTAAACCCTAAACCCTAAACCCTAAACCGTGGCTCCCAAGGTGAGCACTCTCGCCTCGAGCTGGTCATCGTCCATGAGCCCGGCCTGGAGGTCGGCTTTAGGGTTTAGGGTTTAGGGGTTTAGGGGTTTAGGGTTTAGGGTTTAAGGTTTAGGGTTTAGGGTTTAAGTTAAGGGTTTAGGGTTTAGGGCTTCGGGTTTAGGGTTTAAGGTTCAGGGTTTCGGGTTTAGGATTTGGGATTTAGGGTTTAGGATTAAGGGTTTAGGGTTTAAGGGTCAGGGTTTAGGGTTTAGGGTTTAGGGTGCAGGGTCTAGGGGTTTAGGACTTTGGGTTTACGGTTTAAGGGTCAGGGTTTATGGTTTAGGATTTTGGGTTTAGAATTTAAGGTTCAGGGTTTAGGGTCTAGGGTTTGCTTGTAAGCTTGTTAAGGACTCCTTTAAGGGTTCCTTCAAGGGCTTCTTGAAGGGTTTCGTAAGAGTGAGGGTTCAGAGGTTTGGTGTTTAGGACTTGAGGCCCGCGGGGAAGGGGTTATGGGTTTAGGATTGTAAAGCTTTGCGGGTTTAGGGTTTAGGGGTTTGGGGTTGTAAGGCTTTAGGTGTTCCGGACCTTTGGGTTTTGCTGGTTCGGGGTTTGGGGTTCAGGGTTGAGGGGTTGGGATTTATGTTTTAAGGTGGCTTTATGGGGATTTTGTAGTGCTCTATACTCTTATATACCCTGTTGAGTTGGGTTGGGTTTCGGTTTCCTGCTTTAAAGGGTGTATAGAGTTTCCGTTTCGGTTCTGTGGTTTCGGATGTAGGGGTCAGGGGTTTAGGAAATGGGATCCTCCAGGTTTTAAGAGTAAAGAGAATGCATTAGGGTTTAGGTACAGGGTTTAGGGATAATTTGAATCCTTGGGTTTAGCGCTTGCAAACAGTCCTGGCTTAGTTGCACTGGGGTTACCTACTCACTCAGTTGGAGTCCAGGATTCTCCAGTGTATGTGACCCTCTATTTTGGATTTTACCTATAGTCTCCATTGTAGTTCCTTTTTTTGGTTTAACCATTTTTATACTAAGGATCCTATAAGGTAACCCCAAAAAGGAACTACAATGGAGACGATAGGTACTATTCTGAATCCTGAAATGAATCCCGCCGTGCGTTGCGCATGTTTCGCTGATGAAGCGGTTTCGGGGAGCCTGGGTAGCTTCTATGTGGCAAGCACAGCTTCAGAGGGTGATCCTGTACAAGTCTCGCTGTCTTGGCATGCTCCTGAACCGTAATCCCCAGAGTTTACATCGTGAATACTCCCGAACGGCTGTTTGGGTTCAGGGGCCTTTACAATTAGTCATGTCAAGGTGCTAGGAGTTTAGGGTCTAGAGTTTAGGCTCAGAGGCTCCGAGTTGGGTATAGGGAGCACACTTCGGGTCGCCGAAGTTGGGGTGTCGCAGGAGTTAGGGTTTGCAGCCACAGGCCACAGAGTTTTAAAGGTTTCATAGTAGGGCCTTGTAGTTTTTGACGTCCGGCAAGGTGGATGCTGTCATGCCCTGGACGTTGGACACGATGAAGGTTGATGCTGCCAGCCTTATGTCAGGGTGCTGCTTGTTGCTGAATTGCCGGTGCATTATGCATTGTTCGTGCGATGCGCGGCGTGGCTTTCAGTAGTGCGCGGTGCGGGGAAAGGCCATACTGTCGCACTCATTGGCGGGGGGTACGCTGATTCTCGTTGTCGAGAGCGCATGGCTCATAGGCCTGTAAACCCTAAACCCCTAAACCCTAAACCCCTAAACCCTAAACCCAGAACCCAAAACCTAAACCCCTAAGCCCTAAACCCTAAACCCCTAAACCCTAAACCGTGGATCGGAACGGAAACCGCAAAGGCCCTGTTTCATGGAATCGAACCCCCCTAAACCCTAAACCCTAGACCCTAAACCCTAAACCCTAAACCCTTGCGCGACTGCAGCTGAGGAGTGCTTCAACCGTGTGGACCTGATGCTGGGCTCTCCATAGAAACATTGTCGGGTATTCTGCTGTTTAGGTAGTATTAATAGGGGTACCCCTTAAAGGGTACCCCTTCTGAACCCTACCTTTGGCTCTCTTAAAAGGGACATTATTGAGAGGGTCTTTATCCCCAAGGGTCCCCCTAATCCTAGCTCCCAGGGCTCTCCATAGAAACATTGTCCGGTATTCTGCTGTTCTATAGTTCCTATAATGGCCTTATATTAATTCGAAATGAGGCTTGCCAGCTTCCAGAAAAAACAAGCAGCGCCTGCTAGTCCAACAGAAAAGCCATGGCAGCACTCGCGATTGGATCTCTTTTTTTCACCTAAACACAAACCTCAGCTTCAGGCCCTCGCCGAACATACTCTTCGGTATTCGTAGCGATTGGGTCCTAACACACATGCTCTTACTGGCATGTCGAAAGTGCTCCGAAAAACTTCCTGACCCAAGACGGTTTACGTAGCCTTGTCTAGAGCCATACATGGAAGCGAAGCAGCGGCTTCCCTGACTTTCATCTGTTGCGAAGCCCACTTGAAGAGCGACCTGAATTTCCTCACTCCTCCTCCAGTGACCCGTCAGGGATCACTTGATCAGCCCAGGTTTACCCCAGGTCGATCGTAGTTTGGTGTTTGTCCTGACCTTAGGATCTCGTCCAAAGATGGGCCCGGAATTGCAGGATCACGTCCTCCATGTCTCACGCAGTACTCACAGATCCTAAGTGCTTGAACTCTGTCTTGAGTTCCACGGTGTCTAAAGGCGTGACATGGATTGAAAACGTGATAGCATTGGTTTCCAGGCACCACATATATCCGTTCTGGTACTTGAAGTTCTCGCCTGATCTCGGTCCTGACTTCTGGAATCACCGGAGCAAAGGCTGGACCAGTCGTCTGCACTGCTTTATCCTTCTGCTCGGCCTTGTAGACAGTCCTTGTAGAACCTAGTGGAGTATCTGGCACCCTTGTCGAAGATGCTGCCCGATCTCTAGAAGCTGCACTGTCATACTGACGATCCAAATCTTGCGCTCTTGCAATCTCAGGAACCGCTCTAGAACCTGAACTAACAGCCCTCCGACGGATGTTCATCTCGTTCTGAATCGCCTCAGTTGTTGCTTCCCTGATTCTTCTAAGTCGCCGTAAGCGCCTTGTTCCAGCTCCCGGTGCAACTGTAAAGTAGATCTGCCATCCAGCATATTTGATCAGCTCCCATGCCAGAGTCCACAGCAAGGCTATCATAGCAAATACACACCACATCACAAGGGTATGGTCCACCGTCATCGGTTGGTAAACAGTCATCTCACTCGCTTCACAGCCAACAACAGACTGAGACAACACCATCAACGCAACAAGAACCTTAAACCCATTCGTGTTAGGGGCTTTAGCTCCGCTGCTGCTGTTGCTGTTGCTGTTGCTTTGCACTGCAATCTGCTCCGCAATCTCTTCAAGCGACATTAACCCAATGAGCCTTGCAAGATGCCGTAGGCGGATGCTCGACAAAGGCTTCGTCAATGCATCGGCTAATTGTCCTTCACCCGGCCAATGTTCCAACTCCAACTGCTCTGCACCCAGTCTTTCGTTGATCCAGCTCGACTTGATCCGTAAGTGGCGTGTGCGCCACGATCCCGATCCACGCTGTATTGCTAACGAAGAAGTACTGTCTGAGCGTAGACGAAGTTTCCATGGGCCCAAGTTGAGTTCTGACAATAGCGCTTCGGCACTTATTAAAGCCAATGCCCCCTCCACCGATGCAGAAAGCTCACTTTCAGCCGTCGACAAAGTCACTGTGCTCTGCCGAGCGGAACGCCAGTTGATCGGCGCATTGTCAATCGCAATCAACCACCCACTATGGGAACGAGAGCCGTCAGGTGCATATGACGCATCTGTCCAAGCTATCAGGTCGTTGGACTTTGCCCTGATCCATAAATGCTGTTGTGATGTGCGCTGCAAAAAACCAATACATTTTCTGGCTATTGCGGTAGCTCTTCGCGGCGCCCGTCCCGACAAAGAGCTAATAAGACTTGAGGTATATGAAATATCTGGTCTTGTCCTCTGCGACACCCACAATATCTCACCAGCCAGTTGCTGCGCCTGCCTCAGCTCCTCAGTGCTGAAAACTGCTTCTTCCGGTTCGGCTGTAAAGGCTGCTTGCTCGCGCGCAACAGGGATCAAATCTTTCTGTGTTGGTGGAATTGAATGGATTCTTGTCAATTCCTTGATATACGGCTCCTGGTTCAAAGCGAAGCCCCCTTCCACCTTCATGATCTCGATCCCTAAAAAGCGGATTCCACCATCCGAGGCCCACGACAAAGCACTGGTCTCCCACAAGTTCTTCACCGCTTCCGCCACTGCACTTATAATTGAAGGAACCGAGCATATCAGCAGGTCATCAACGTACACCACAACCAACCCGACTAGAGAGGCATCCTCAACTAGCTTCCACCAACTCCCTTCAACCTTGCACTGCAATAACTTGATCCGTCGGTCCCCGCAGACAATGTTGAGTTGTGCTAGTCGGGCATCACGAAATTCACCCCACCATCGAGGCGATTCTCTCAAGCCGTAAACTGCATGGGTGAAGTCCCACAGCTCCCTTTCATCACATAGTCCAGCTCGTACCATAGCTCGCGGCGGCTGACCAAGTATCCTTTGCTTGCATTGAACTTCGCTCAAAGGGGTCTGCAGAAAAGCAGCTGTAACATCAAGCACTGCAGCATCCCAGTTCATCCTGCTGGAAACCGACAGCGACGACCGTACCACCTCCGCCGGAGCAGCGGCAGCATAGGTATCCTCACCTGATTCTGCCATCATGTTCCCACACGCCACAATCCGCACCTTCCGCCTAAACCATTCACCCTTCTCGATGGACTCGGCTGAAGGCGGCTTTACAGTATACACCCCTTTCATTGGCACCACTTTCGCTCGTCCACTTTTAAGATCTTGAAGAACCTCCGGATCTGTGCTGAACACCTTTCTTGAGGCAGATCCGAACGACTTGATCTCCTTGATCGCAGCTTGCTCCCAGTGATCAAAATTTGCTGTCACTTCTGAAGGATCCACTGTATGCACGATTGTCAAAGGAGAATTCAAATTGCTGAGCAGCTCCTCGATGTTCTTTGTATATGTCACTTCAGTCTTAGCAACTGCTGGAACTCCGTCACAACAAGCCAGTAAAACCTTTGGAACTGTATCCGGGTTTCCTTCTCCCAGAGGCATATACATATCCCATTGACCCAGCTCGTCATAGGACACCTGTACTGGATTCCTTTCTTCAGCTATCTCAACCTCGTCCGAGTCAAATGCAGGTTTCTCGAACAGAACCATGCCATCTGAAGTTGCAACACCCTCCGTCAGCTCCAGCTCCCGATCATAGTGCTCCTCCTCAATTGTTGTTGCAGCTTTCTCGCTCTGCACAGACAACATCCTGACTGCCACCACAGGAGATGCAGCATCAACCTCGGTAGGAACTGGAAAGGTTAGCTGTGCCAAGACTTCACGCTCCGGTCCTTTGAGATTTTGAGGAACTCCAGGCGTATATCCCACAGCTACCACCCGCAAACCTTTCCACGGTTGTACAGCATGACGACGGTGAGGATCAAATGTATGCACTGTACCAGGCACCAACTTCTGCACGCAACCAAAACGAGAATTTCCCTGCTGGTCCACCATTTCAGAAATCTTGCCTCGCACCACATCTCCATCACCAAGCTCAACCCACAAGTTTCCTCCACGCGAGGGCATAGCCAGTGGGTAAACATAATTTGACATTCCTGTCAAGTTGTTGCTATCGACATGGATATCCCTGGTTGTATTCACCGAGACGTACACCGCAGTGAACTCAGCTTCCGAACACCGTCCCTTGATTCCCTTCACAAAAAGCTCGGCTATCCAAGGATGGTCATATGTAGCCTTTGTAAGACCAACTCGACCACCATGTCGAAAAACTCCAAACACCCGATCGCTAGGACTCAGGCTAAGGGCCACATGAATCATCAACTCTTCGGCCTCCTCCTGGCTCCAGTCTTGTAGAAGTTTGAGTCCCCGATCCCTTAGCTCTTCACTCCCAACCACTGTCTGAGCCTTCGAAACTGCAACCACATCTCCGCTGCCTCTGGATTTTTCACGCAACCTCCTTTCCGGTGGTCCAGGTAGATCAGCAACGAGATCTTCTTCTTGATTTGGAGCTTCTTGCATTCCCACTCGAACATTCACAGTGTGCACAAACTTCTCGCCATCATCACCAGACAAGTACACAATATGACCGCGTCTCAGTGTTTCGGAGAGCCCTAGATAGCTCCGGCTTCCCCGGCTCGGCAGTACCACCATACTCTCTCCTTCTGACCAACACCTTGGTTCCGAATGGAGCTGCAAGCCGTGTTTCCATGCCCAGAGTGGATGACCTCTGCAAGGTGGCGGCCATTGACACTGCTTGAGGCCACAGTCGCTGAGGTAGCTTGGCTCCAATCAATAGGGTTCTTGCACGTTGCTTGATATACCTTACAGCATTTTCAACCATTCCATTTTGTTGATGTAGTCCCCCTTCGCTGGTTGTAAACCTCATCCCATGATACTTAATCCACTGTCTTGTAGCCTTGGCGTAAAACTCCATACCACGATCACAATGAAATCTTACCACTGGAATGTTCAACGACCAGCAATACATCACTACATCCTGAATGGCCTCCAATACTGTTGCTCCTTTATTGTCGGGAATAGCAGTTGCGAAGATCAGATTCACCGTCTCAGGACCAGTCATGTCTAGCTCCTCCTCTGGACTAACTCTTTGAGCTGACTGCTCTTGATCCTCATCAGCTTCTTCGAACTCATCATCCGCTACTCCTCCTGCCTCTGCTAGACCGCCGTCTCCTCCTGAACCATCGTGTTCTTCTGGATCTTCATAATCGAATGCATCCTCCCCAGGAACAACATCGGCTTCGAGCTCACCTGGATCATAATCTACGCCAACACCACGTCCATCATCCAAGAAAGTCTTTGGAACCTTCAGCTTTGCAACGAACATATACTTGTGCGGCTTTGGAAATGCTCCTCTGGCGTCTGCATCTACGCCCGGCACCTTCAACGGCCCACTAACATCTGCCGACAGCACGAAGCAAGTAGGGTGTTCTACTCTCGAGTGTCTCCTCCCAGTAGCTCCTGCCGTCACACATGTCATGCAGTCCGACCTGAAAGGTAGGTGCCCACGACGCACGTGCTCTTTCCACTGCTCCGCCGACATCTTTAGCATCCTGGGTGAAATGCGCTGCTCTCGAATAGCGATCGACACTGATTCAGAGAATTCCTTCGTCCACACTGATGGTGGCGCTTTCACCGGCCTTTGTGCATCCGGCTGGATTCTTCCTCGTAATCCATGAAGATGACGTAGAGGTAGATTTGTTCCAATCGTAGTGTGTCTCGACAATGCCTTACCAAGAGAAGACATGTCAAAACTGAAGGTAGTCAAACCAGCTTCCTCTGCGTACTGAATCCATAACCCATTTCGCCAGAAACTCACTGAATCATTCACCAGTGGGTGCGAGAACGACAAATAGGTCTTGGGGTCCCTTGGCTGCTCCAGCATAAAGCCCACTTCTTTAACATCATTTGGTTCTGGTGGATAAACACATCTCCCTGCCGTAGCTAAGGCATGAAGGTAGATCATCTTGACGAATAACCCTGTGTGCCGATTGACCAATTGCAACTCCTTTTGCGATTGTCCATACCAACCACCATAGGGGAATTCATTGCTCCGAAGTGGATCTGGACCGGGTGTCATACTTCTTCTCAGCATAAAGGTGTTTTGTGGGGGTCCACCAACTACCGAAGCAATCCTCCCTGATCTCGCTGCCCATTCCAGTGCCCTCCAAACCAACGGATCACATACATCATGGCTCTTACCTCTCTCCACGTCCAGCTCCAGCACTGCAAAGCCTTGACGCTCCAAGAACTGAATTTCTTCGTTCGGCTGCTTGCCTGCATATAGATGAAGCACCCAATTTCTTGAGGACCATAGCTTCTTTCTTGTACGTCTGTTCAGATGCTTTAGTCCCTTCAGCGCTTCCCAGCCATTGGAAATAGGATCCGCCTCCGACAAACCATACAGCGCTTCCTTTGGTACTTCATCAAAGAACGGTGCTTCTCTAATCCCAAACTGTGCCTCTGCTCCAATCCCAGACCCGCAGTAAGAAATCAGATGGTCAAACCACGTTCGGCTCAATGACAAAGCTTGAGTGTTTTTAGAAGCCCCGGTT
>CAJNDV010029435.1:0-11332 GCA_905221635.1 Symbiodinium sp. CCMP2456 | reverse complement strand
AAACCCTAAACCCTTAAAGAAACCCACTCTGAGGTTGGGCGGTGATAGCTAGACCCTTCTACGCCATTCGCCAGCGGGAGGCTCTCTGCGCCTACTAGCCGTAAGTGTCCATGGACTCATACTGTACAGGATATGTGCATAAACATATCTATATGGGTGGTTGTCAAAATTATGGTCCCTTTTTGGGTCCTTATTATAATACGGCACCTATTATTTAGGGTACCCAAAAAGAGACCCTAATTTTGACAACCACCCATATGTGCATAAACATATCTATATGTATATACAGTAGTTGTTTGTATATATATTTATATATCTATATATATGTGTGTATGTACACATGCATAGACATAAACACACTGTGGCCTTAAGGCAGTCCCCGATCGGTACGTAGGGCCGAAGTATATAGTATGTACTACATAGATGCATGGAGTCTATAATTAGGGTAGAAGAGCCCAGTTACAACGTACCTACAGGGTTCAAGGTTTCTGTCTCTGCAAGGGTCAAGGATGTCCATGTACCCCGAGGCTGCAAGTGTACAAACAGAGCAGAAGTCCGTAAACCTTACACCCCAAAAGTTCTGAGCTCGTTTTATCTGCGGGTCTTTGGGTGATCTGCTGTCACCGTCTCTCTTTCTTCTCGGCGTCGGCTACCTGCACCTGGTCTCGTCTCAACCCACAGACTGGCAAAAGCCACGGATTCTCAGAGAACGAGAGACAACTGGTGGTGAGGACGTCCTAGATCACAGATGACAGTACTTTGGGATCACGGTCATGCTGCAGATCGCAGAAAGTATGTAACGCGCCCTGGAACCTGACCGTATAATTCACCAAAGGGCTTTCGGCCGTGCTCGATGCTGAAAAACCACAGGGAGAACAACCAATGGAGGTTCCAGAAGACCCCGGATCCTGCACTCCCAAAAAGAAAAGGCACGGTCAACAAAGTAGTCAGGAACCATAGAGACACTGTCAACAAACACCATATTGAACACCAGCTATCAAACAGCACAGAATTACATGCAACACCGACACTGCAAGAACATCTCTGTCGGTGGCTAACCCTCTGTAAGTGTAGTGAGGCCGTGTAGGGCCACTTGTATTACCCTAAGGGTCCATATAGTACATACGTTGTCCCTAAAGTACTCCATATAGGGGTACTTGGGAGCCGAAGTATAGCCTGTTGGGCACCTGGACCCTTAAACCCTAAACCCCAAACCCTAAACTTTAAACTCTAAACCCCATACCCTAAGCCCCAGTCATAAACTTCAAACTTTAAACCCTAAACCCCATACCCTAAACCCCAGCCATAAACTTCAAACTTAAGCCCCGAACCCCATACCCTAAACCCCAGCCATAAACTTCAAACCTAAGCCCCAAAGCCTAAAACCATCTAAAACCCTTCTCCGGCGAGGCCCAGCTCCTTCGGGCGATCTTTCGCCTTCATCCCAGTCTCCAGGCAACGAGCAAGGAACTTCACGGCTTCAGGGGTTTAGGAGTTTAGGGTTTCGGGTTTAGGGGTTTGGGTTTTAGGGTTTTAGGTTTAGGGTGTAGGGTTTAGGGTTTAGGGTTTAGGGCCTGTTTAGGGGTTTAGGGTTTAGGGCTTTGGGTTTAGGGAAACAGACCATGGTGCACAAGGCTTAGCGCTAGTTTGAGTCTGGTGGAAGGAGCACTCAGGTACCTCTTGCAGGGTTTAGGCGGGATGATTATGATTACGAGTAAATGCCTGGATTGTCGTTTTCTTTCTTGGTGCTCATCTTTCGACAACTTTAATTGGGATTCGAAGATAAGCCAAACGCAAATTAGGGATATCCGCTCAAGGTGTCGGGTTTTAGGGTTTAGGTAGAGCTCAAAGGGAGGTGAGCTCAGAGCAGCTCGCCACGTCAGCGTTTTCGACTTCGGCGCTTTGGGTTTAGGGTTTAAGGTTTAGGGTTGAGGGGTAAGGCTTCAAGGCAGGTCTCACAGAGGCTTGGGCAGTTTGGGCCAGAACACATGCTTGGTTTAGGGTTTAGGGTTTAGGGTGGGTTGAAGGAGTTTTTTAAATCTATTCGAGAAACACCAACCATGAGCTGCATCGAGTTCGAGGCAGAGGGAGTCAGAGAGAGTGCCACGTTTACGACGTTTAGGGTTTAGGGTTTAGGGTTTAGGGTTTAATGGTCCTCAGACTGGCAGCATTCAGATGACTTGCAGTCTCTAAGAGTCGACGTGTCTGTATAGTGGTATACTTTGAGACCCAAACCTCTTTAGGGTTCAAGTGTAGACTGTGTACATAACCCTAAACCCTAAAGCCCCTAAACCCTACGCTATACATGGATTTTGTCAAACCCTACTGACAGAAGCCTAAGAAGACCTAGGAACCTGCGCAGGGAGCCTCACTGAGATAGTCGTGGTTATGGGAACCCTACTTGCCAAGCCCTGAAACTCTGGAGAACCCTTATAAAAACCCTTATCTAGAAGCCTCATATAACCCTCATCATAGAAACCCGTACAGAGCCCTTACCTAAACCCCAAAGCCTGAACCCTACACGCTAGACCCTAACCCCTAGGCCCTAAACCCCAGACCCTAAATCCTAAACCCTAGAGCCTAAACCCTACCCTACACAGAGCCCTTAAAGAAGCCCTACTTGATAAGTCCTTTGATCCTCTAAGTGGGTAGTTTTCTAAATTAGGGTCCCTTTGGGGGTCCTTTTTATAAGGGTGCCGTATTTATTTTGTTGGACCCATAAAGGGACCCTAATTTAGAGAACTATACAAGTAGAGCCACCAAGGCCCAAGGCTCGGAGAGCTCTTGCTTAAGGGTGTAGGATTCCGATGTTCCATGTTGCAGATGAGGTCATGTCCTGGGAAGGGAATCAAGGGAGAGCTGAAATGAGGTTCCGGGTGAGGTTTTTTTTGGGGGTTTTGGGTGAGGTTTTGGGCTTGAGGTGAGATTTGTTGGGTTTAGGTTTTAGGTTCCTATTCTTTGCTTTGTTACAGGATGATTGCAGATAGGTGATGAGATAGTCAATCGCTCAGCAAATGCCAAAGTGTTCGAATCGTTCGTGATTGTTGGCCAAGAGAAAAGTTAGGTCAGCGAGGACAAGGAAGGTTGTTGGATTGGCCCGCCAACTGCCTCCACCCCCTCACCACCACCGCCCCGCGCCCTTGTCCAAAGCACCCGGTAGCGGGCTGGGCAGTTCGCCAGCCCACACGTTGGCAGGGTGTCAAAGTCTTCGAAGACTTGGCCGATGACCCAGAGGCTGGAGACAACTGTCCTGCCTGTCTTGTTGGGAATGCCGACTCTCTTTCCACGGTTTAAGGTTTAGGGTTTAGGGTTTTACTTAGCCATGATCAATGCTACTGTCATCAGCATCATCATCATTACATCTGACCCTGGCAGGAAAATCGTCAGCATCACTCCTGCGATCATGATCGGGGCATGCACGAAGGTTGCTGTGTGTCAAAACTAAGTGCATGGCTATGGTCAAGACAACTTTAGTAGCTAGTACTGCATACATATCCACTTGCACAGAACTGCATCTTCATCATCACTGCAAATCACAATCCTCATCATCGTGATCGTCATTGCCGTGGTGGTCGCCGCCACGGACATCTTCGAATGTGTTCTTCGCCATCATCATCATCACCACCATCATGTCATTCACATTACTACTCTTCTTCATTTACCTTACCACCGTCACCTGTTGGAATTTTAAGATGCTTGTAACCCTGCAATTCCTGTCATCAGTGTTTGCGATGTTCACGACAACCCTCATATGTGTGGTCACCGGCTATCCCCCCGCCCAAGTCAACTCCGACATCTATCGCCAAGGGCACCATCCACACTGTCAGAAGTATCTTACGTCACCACCATGGGTGTCACCACCAATGACCTGTCTCCATCACCACAAGCCACCGTCTCTAGTGATGCCGATGATGGTGCAGAAGAAGATGATGATGCTATGGAGTCATGGTGAATGTCTTTGTGTGGATGGGTCGGTATGGAATATGACTAGGTACCGATCCTCGTGTGGAGCTTGCTCTCTCGGAGCACTGAAGTTTAGGTCTTGCCAGATATCCATCGTGATGCCCAGTACAGCATATGACAACGTCTTGTCTCTGCTAAAGCATTGCAGTGAAGAGTTCCCACAGCTTCCCCATCTACCAAACCCTAAACCCTAAACCCTATAAGCCCTAAGCCCTTAACCCTAAAACCCTAAACCCTAAACCCTGAACCTAAAACCCTAAACCCTAAACCCTGACCGTAGGTCGCGAACCGAAGCCGAGCTCTGCTAACCCGCCTTTGTGCTCAATTGTTGAGCTGGTTTAGGGTTTTAGGGTTCAGGGCCTTAAACTTCCCCTTACTTGGAGGACCATGGGACTTAGTAAGTAAGGTTATAAGCCCCCTAATTGGGGTTATATGTATAGCTACCTTAGTTATAACCCTACTTACTAAGTCCCATGGTCCTTTAAGTACACCCTGTACCCTAAACGTGGTGTTACATCTTAGACCCGTGCCTCGGTCAGGTCACCATCGAAGGTGGCGACGTGCTGGTAGCTGACAGGGAGACAGTCCTGGTCGGCCGAGCAGCTGCATGGAGGGTTTTGGGTTCTTAGTTCTTACCGTTTGGTGTTTAAGGCTTTCAGTGTTTGGGGTTTAGGGCTGTCGGGGTTTATGGTTTAGGTGTTTAGGGTTTAGGAAGGTTACTAGTATTGTGGCGAAAGTAACAGCCAGCAGCCGGTTGATAAACAGCTGGCCAATGAGCCATAGCCGATGAACTCGGGCGAAAACAGTAGCAGCAGCAGGAGAGAGCGACAGCCTCCAGGATTTGGGCTGAACCGATTTAAACCCTAAACCCTAAACTCTAAACCCCAAACCCTAAACCCTAAGCCTGAACCCTAAACCCTAAACGCTGAAGGCGTTTCGCAGCGAACCAACGAGAAGGGCGCGGAGAAGCTTGCACAGTTCCTCTTCTCCCAGACGCCTGTAAAGCGGGTGGTGAAGGTCGGACGGATCGGCTGAGGATTCGGGTTCAGCAGGCCAGGAGCATCAAACGCCTCTCTAACGCTACATGAACATGGCAAGGTTTCGGGCTTCTGTGTGTTTTTTCATCTCTTGTCTTGCCTGAGGCCACCAAGTTCAGGATTTCTCAGCACCCCGAGCCATATTCCTTAGTTTGGGGGTTCCGCCCGATGCATCCCTAAACCCTAAAACCTTAAACCCTAAACCCTGCGTCGATCTTTCGCTTGATTTTAGAGGCCGCCCCCGCCTCACTGTAGGCAAGTGGCCGCTGAGAATCGAATCTGGCTGCTGCCGTCTTGCGTCCAATCGAGTGTAGGTTTTCATGATCACAAAAACCTCTTAGAAACTCTCTAAAAAACTCATGGCATTTCATGATCACAAAAACCTCCTAGAAACCTTCTGGAGAGTTCATGGCATTTCATGATCACCAAAAGCTCCTAGAAGCCTTCTAAAGGGCTCATGGCATTTCATGATTACCAAAACCTCCTAGGAACTCTCTAAAGAGATCCTTGCACCCTGGAAGAGGTCTACATCCCCAAGCAGAGGGCCTTCATGCACTTGGACACGCCTTGGCCTCGGAAGCGTCAGCCCGTAGAGCCTCATGCTGGGAGGGTTCAGGGTTGAGGGGCTAAGAGGGCTTAGAATTATAGGGGTTTAGGGTTTTTGAAGCTCCTAAGCCCTTAACGTTCAAGATTTAGAGTTAGGGTTTAATTTGGGTTTTAAAGCTCCTTTAAAACCCTAAAGACTTGACGTTTAGAGTTAGAGTTTAATCAGGTTTCAAAGCTCCGAAAGCCCTAAGCCCTAAACCTTAAACCGTAGCTTGCACAGACATTGAAAGAAGGTGCTGAGGTTTAGAGTCTCGGCTACCTATGCGATGCTTTGAGCGCTGTACCGCGTCAAACCCAAAACCCTAAACCCTAAAACCCTAAGATCACTTGGGTAGACCGTTAGGCTGGAAGGGCTACACTGGGTGCTGGAGATCCAAAGTTCAGGTTCGCAGGGCCAGGACTACTTGAAGGCCCAGGGGACTGAGTAAGTCGGTTATAAGTAGGGTTATAATTGGGGTAATTCCATTTAGGGTACTTATAACTCTACTTATAACCTACTTGCTAAGTCCCCTGGGCCTCCAAGTACCTTCAACTCTTTCTGCCAGGGACTGGGCAGGAACCGATGTCGCAGAAAACAGGACGTAAGTCGATGTGAGATGTTTGGGTAGGCTTTGAAGTGCAAGAAGTACTCCTCAGATTCAGAGGGCTTCATAAGAAGTCACAGCGAGAGGTCCTGTCTGAATCCCCTGCTATTTGGTGAACATCGGAGCGGCAATGGTTGCACTATGTTTCACAGACATTGTCATGTTCAGCACGAAAGTCACTGCAGACATAGTCACTGTAGCCATATTCGCGAAATTATGATGACGAATAGTCGTAGTCGTGATTGTGCCGATGATGCAGAGAGTAGTGCCTCTGCATGGCCCTATCCAAGTTCTACGACGTTCGAACATACTCACAGTCTGGAGGGCCCCACCCAAAACCCCTCAACCCGAAACCCGAAGCCCAAAAAAGTCAAATCACAAAACCGCATCCCTTAATAGGGTGAAAACCCCATAGTCCTCTAACGCTATTTACCTTGTGACTTTAAAGCCCCAAAGCATTAAACCTCAATCCACAAAATTTGGCAGACCACTGAGCCATAGGCCCCAAAACCACAGACCCCCTCCCCCAGCCATCAAAAGAAAAGCAAGCAGATGAGCCCGAGCTTCTGCCCAGGCTTTTCACTTTTGTGGATCGCGGCATGGTCGTGACGATGCCCTACTTTTGGTCAAGACCCGAGGTGTACGCCGAGGCGGGGTCAATGCCTTGCGGCTTCAGGGTTTTCGATAAGGGCCTGGGGTTCTAGGATGTACGGTTTAGGCTTCACTACATAACGGTCGTCATCATGGTGCTGTGCGTATGCTTGACTTCGTCGATGGCTTGCATCTAGATCTTCCTAGCGAGACGGGTTAATCATCGCGCATACAAGGAGGCACCAGCACTCGCAGGTGCTGGCTGTTGTGCTTGGATCAAGTTCGTGTCAGTGTTCCTACGGAGAGCTTGACTAGGCAAGTATGTCGTGGTCTGCTTCGGCAGGGGTCTTTTGGTTGCGGAGTTTCTTTGCATGCAGTGCTTGAGGTATCCCACCCTTCCACCATTTTGGGACGGAGCGCTTCTTGAGAGGTCTGGTTCTTTCAATGTAATCCTTGCAAAATTGGCTTGGCCGTGTCGTGTGTGTTTTCACCCAGCAAAACAGAATGTCCCGGAATCTCACACCCCCTCAAGACTTCCTGCAGCGATCGGTATCAGAACCTGCATGTTCGACACGTTTGCCAAGGCCAGGAAGCCTATAGCGTTCCCAATTGTAGTCATGGACTCGATTTCCTGTCCGAGCACTGAGCAGCTTGTTGCATTTGTTGGCTTCAGATACCCCTCTAGTAGAGTTAGAGTCTTAATCATGAATAATATTCTTCAGATTTTAGATTGGGCTCCTAGCTGCTACTGGCCACAGGTTGCTCGTCGTGCGAACCAGCTGCACCACGGCACGAATTCGGCTTGGGTTCTTTTTCGGCGCTTCCACCAGAAAGGACCATAAACCTTTATGGACACGACTACCTCAACTTTGAGAACTCTTCATAACTATAAACTGATTGCACGGTGGATTTCTTAGTGCCTTTCCTGCATAGCCTTCTAATTAGAATACGGTGTTGGGGCCCATTGTACTGTAGTTATAATAAGGAACCCCCTAAATAGTATAGGCAATTAGTTATTTAGGCCCCTACATTAAGCAAGGGTCCAGTGCTTGCATGTTTTTGCTCTCGCGCGACTTTCCTTTAGACGAGCCAGCCATCGAACAGTCGACTTTGTCGAACGTGCACACTGCACGGAAGATATCGAACAACCACGGCTTCTGAACCGGGCCCATAATGATATTATGACCAACGGAATTGAGCAAAAGAGAGTTCGGTCATCAGGATCTAGCTCTGGTCTTACCGAGGATTCGGCTTGGCGTTCAGTGTTACCTCACTCCACTTATAAGTGCAGCCCATAGTGTAACATGATGACGAACCTGCTCGATTGCAGTTTTCCGCAGCTGCTGTGACGTGGATAATTTCCACTCAGTCTTCGATGCGCACCAAGTTCCCGGGGGCTTCTGAGATGATGATGTTGGCGATGCATATGGGTAGTTCTCTAAATTAGGCCATTTTTAGGTTCCCAATATAGTACGGCACCCTTATACAAAGGACCCTAAAAGGGACCCTAATTTAGACAACTACCCATATATGGAGTCTGCACGTGATAGATGGCCCTGACGCTATCGATGACTAAACACGAATATGGTGACGATGGCGATGTTCATGTTGTGGCTGGTGGCGATGGTGGTGACGATGATGCAGATAGTGATGATAACGGCAGTGAAGAAGAAGATGATGATTACGACGGTATGATGTGGGTGTTCATGATTGTGAAGAACAACAATTCTGCCCTTGTTGGCGCTGATGCTGTTGCTGTTGGTAGCGCTGCTGCCACTGCGGCTGCCGCTGACTGCTGCCGCTGCCGCTGCTGCTGCTGCTGCTGCTGCTGCTGCCGTTGGGGGTGGGGGTGGTGGTGCTGCTGCTGTTGACCGGAGCAGCTGCGGCTGTTGCTGCTAGGACTAGGACGAGAAGAGTACACGGCTGCGTCGGACCAGGGAAACATCAGGCTAAGGGGGCTGATCCAACGAGCCTTGCTGAGCTGTAGAGTTGTAAAAAAAATTGCTTGCAGCACCCAGGAATGAGAAGATGGGAAGTGACCAAAGACAGGATCTTGATGAGTGGATCAAGGCCCTTTCACTTGGCAGGTTTTAGGATTTTGATGAGAGGATCAGGGCCCTTCCATTTGGCAGGTTTAGGGTTGAATATGGAAGCCTAAATAATTACCAATACTATTTGGGTGGGTTCTTGTTTATTTATAGTATCATGGACCCTAAACCCTAAACCCTAAGCCCGTATTAGACTTGGGTGAAGATGTACAGAGCCGGTAGGAGCCGGTATAGTTCGCAAGAGACTTTCCACTTGAATCGTTCCATCCGGGGTTGTGCGAGTTTAGGGTTTGGGGTTTAGGGTTTAGGGTTTAGGGTTTAAGGGGTTGTGCGAGATTTGTGGTTGTGCGAGATTTGTGTTCCAAGTACCTGCGCTGATACGCTGTACCATTCGGTGCCACCCTAAACCCTGGCTTTCAAACAGCGCCGGCATCGCCAATATGGGTACTACTAGTATGACTTAGGGCTCCCAATCAATGATATAGGTTTTACGGTTTAGGGGTTTAGGGTTTGGGGTTCCGAGTCTTTCAGTACCCGCGCGTCTGCTTGCATAGTTTAGGGCTTAGGGTTTAGGGTTTTAGGGTTTCGAGTTTGGGTTCCCGATTCAGGGTTTCGATTTTAGGTTTTTAGGGCTAAGCCCACCCTAAACCCTAAACCCTAAACCCTAAACCCTAAACCCTAAACCCAAAACCTGAATTGGGCTCCAAACCTGAACCCTCTCTGCGTGAACAGGAGCCTCCTCGCATCGAGGTCTTGACCAAGGGTGCCGGGGGGCCAAGCCTGGGTTCAGGGTTTAGGGTTTAGGGTTTATAAGGTTTAGGGTTTAGGGTTTAGGGCCTATAGTCTCCATTGTAGTTCCTTTTTTTGGTTTAACCAATTATTTATTAAGGATTTTAAAAGGTATCCCCAAAAAGGAACTACAATGGAGACTACAGGTACTATAGAAGCCTAAATCATCACCAATGTCATTCCTTAGGGTTCCTTATCATAATTATGCTATAATGAACCTATTCTAATTATCAAGGCCCCTACATTACGATTCTGGAACGCAGGGCTCCATAATTAGTAGTTCCTTTTTGGGATTACCTGATAGGATCCAAAATATGAACCACAGACAGGAACTACAATGGAGCCTACGGGTAGCATCGTAGAGCCGGAGTTTTGGGCTGGGCGTTTCGTTGCGTCTTTAACTTTATGGCTTGAAAGTAAAGGGATCCGGGGCTTGTGGTTTAGGGTTTGGGGCTTGGGGTTTAGGGTTTAGGCTTTAGGGCTTGGGGTTCGGGGTATAGGGTTTAGGGTATCGTTTAGCCTTTATGGCTTGAAGGTAAAGGAATTCGGGTCTCAGGGTTGGGGGCTGCCTTTCTTCAAAGGTGCTTGCAGATTTATTCTATCGGACCGAGAACCCAGAGGGTCAGGCACTCATGAAGCTATGGTTTAGGGATGTTCAGGGCGTAGGGTCGAGGTATCATGCTTGATCAGTTGTGATTTGTTTTGGTGCTACGAGAGCTTCTGTGATGTTGGTCTTGCCGTTGTTTTTAACTTAGTTGTTGATATGGCCGCTGTTCAAAGATCCCTTCGGTTCGTCTTCGTCGTATAGTTTTGGTGCTCAAACACCCCAGAACCAGCTTCTCTATGCACGCCTCCGTTCCCTTGAGCATGAAGGGCAGTGTTTAGGGTTTGGGTCTAGGATTGAAAACCTAATGGAATTCTTCTTCGGCAGCTCACCAAAGGAGCGAGCTCGAAAGCATCCGGGCTTGGGGTAGCCCCGATAAACCCCAAACTGTAAACTCTCTTGTCATGAAACCCCAGAAACTTGGAAGATCTCTCTTGAGGTCACTGACAGTCGCGATCCAACCCTTGTGTTTCCCGAGTAAGGGACTGTTTGTAATTCGTGGCAAGACCCATTACCGCTGGATTCAGGCTACAAGTTTGTGGGTTCAAGGGTCTTTGGGTAGCTCTCTAAACTACGGTCCCTTTTTAGGTGCCCAATATAGTACGGCACCCTTGGACCCTAAAAGGGACCCTCATTTAGAGGTCGCAAGAGCTCCTCTGTCAGAGCCACAATCCTAGCCAAAGCCACATTTACGGTTTAGGGCTCCCAAGCATGAAGCCACGAGCCTTAAATCCTGAACCCTAAACCCTAAACCCTAAAACCCTAAACCCTAAAACCCTAAACCCTAAAACCCTAAACCCCTAAACCCTAAAACCCTAAACCGTTAAATCCNNTAAATCCCTAAGCCCTAAAACCTAAAGTCTGAAGCCCAGGACCGTTAAATCCCTAAGCCCTAAAAAACTCAAAGTCTGAAGCCCAGGACCCGGTGCCCAAGAAGTACAAGCAAGCCATGACGGGGCTCCAGGCGCTCAGAACATTCCCCAACCCCGGTTTAGGGTTTAGGGTTTAGGGTTCAGGGTTTAGGGGTTTAGGGTTTAGGGTTTAGGGTTTAGGGTTTAGGGGTTTAGGGGTTTATGGTTTAGGATTTAGGGTTGAGGGGTTTAGGGGTTT